>OMNW01011677.1:5000-12213 GCA_900303245.1 Selene dorsalis | reverse complement strand
AGAAAATGAGAGAGACAGAGCCACCCCAGAAGGCTGAGTTAGCTGTGGCAGAGAGTGATGCCCACTTCCCCTCCTTCTATCTCTGCCATCCTTTTCTTTCTATATCACTTTTCTTTTTACCTCTCTGCGCCCAACACGGCGCCACTGTAATACGACATATCATCCCGCCTAACTCCACACCCCCTCCAGATGATGATTCATCGATCTCCTTATCGCATCAGACGACTTGATGGGCATAGTAAAAAGAAATTAAATCTTAATTAAATTTTCATCTTTGACAAATTTGTCTCCGCGGAGCTGCCATATGCTCACTGAGTTTCGAGGAAAAACACTGAGAGGGAAGGAGACTTTTGGAACTGGTGTTGAATGAGCTTGAAAATTACAAAACAGCACAAAAGTGCATTTTTGTGTCGGCCTTGTGTACTTTTTTTTTTCTATTCAGGAGGGATCGCCTTGAATTCCTATAGATTTTTCACAGTGTTATTACATTATGGATTTTTTCCCTCCAAGACAAAGTATAATAATGCACTTTATACTAAGACTGTTTTTCATCACCTGCAGGGACTGTGTGTCCGTGTGTGTGTGTGTGTCCCATTGTGTCATTATGAATGTGTGTGTGCAGGTCTGGATGAACACATCTGTGTGTGCATGTGTGTGTGTGTGTCACCTTTTTTAATAATGTGCTGTCAATCTGGGCTCTAGGGATGGCCATTTCACTAACCCTGCCTAAGTCTCATAACGCTGATCCACTGGGAGGAAGAATAAGTCATCAGCCGGTGGCCGAGAGTCCTCGAGCACCGTTGAGAGAGGCAGAAATCACAGTGGATGCAATAAGGAGACGAGACGGGATGAAACTGGGGCTTTTATATTAATGCCTGCACACTCAGACTCGTGGCCGTGCTGCTCGTCGCTCTGCTGTTTCAGCTGATGTATGGAGGGAAGGATCACGGGCCGGGAACAGGACTTGGTCGATGCTTTAATGTTAGAAGTGAAAGCTCTATCTATCCATCCACTCGTACATTAATTCATCCATTCACTGCCAGCTTATCTGCCCCTGAGTCCCCATTAACAAGTAACGCAAAGTCTACATATGAAGCATTAGACTTGGATCATTGCTCGGCTCCTCACTTCAGTGCCACTGAACTACCGCACATGTTGGGAGGGCTGTGCGACACTGTGTCCTTGTTTGGTTCATTCCCCAGGAAGCAGCTGTTGCTTTTTTCTGTTCTGTTTCCAAATAAAAAAATAAAAAAAAACATGGAAATGGATATTATATTTTAAAATGTCATGATATTATCAGTTCGCATCACTTGTGCAAAGCATTTTTCTGTTTTGTATAATCAGAACCACAAACACTGCAGGGCATCCTGCAGGAATATTTTTCCATTCTTATCCTAAACCTTCACTCAAACACATCAGATTCAGGAAACTCTGGAGTGCAGTTGCTGTAAAATCACCTGTTTGGACTAGCTGAAAACCATCTGCCTGTGAGGAGGTGTGTGTTCATCATCAGCTTGAACAGCGTCCCTAAATTGCTACAGAGGACGATAAGATCTTCTCAGGTTTTTTAAGGTTTTCTCATTCACAAAAAAATGTCACATAAGAGAAAAATGAAGACCTTCACTCTGCAGAGCTTCAAATCCTCCTACAGAAACAAACAGAACATACTCAGCAGTGGTGGCAGCCGAATTAGTTGAGCCAAAATGATGAGAAAACATGAAGATGAGGATTAATTATTTCCTTATGCTGTCGAAGAACAAACCTTCTTACATCGGTTCTTGTCAAATGTAGACGCACATCAACAAAGGCCTTGAGTCCTTATATGATGCGACGTCACCGTGACACATTAAACGTCCCTACAAGACACGCGACTAAAAAAACCACTTGGCCCAGTTTCTTCAGCTAAAGCACCAGCAAATAACCAGTTTTGTCCTTCATTAGCATTGCAGCTGCAGCTGGAGAACATCAGTCCTGAACTCCAACACACTTAGTTTACAACATCGACAGTCTGCTGCTCGTCGCAATGAATGGATCATACATGGAACATGACAACTGAACATGGAGGTAATGGAGTAGGTTTATTAGAGGCCACAGCGTCCCAGTGGTGATGAGGTGTAACACGCCATCCTTCACTGAAAAGACCCCGAGGTCAAACAAGGTGCGGTGGTGCACATGTTCTCATGTCATGTCCTGTTTGATTCATGATGGAGTCGCCTAATCTAGTGAATGGAACTGTCTAATTATTGGCAATTTAGCAAATGACAGTTAAGATAAAACGCAAACAAGCGATTATAAGTCTCAGCTTTATGCCAATTGTGTCCAAAGTTCAGGGGTTCGACCGTGACTGGGAACATTAGATGCATGTGAAATCATCATATTTGATATCAAGAGAAAACTCCTTTGCAGTAAACACACCTTCCTCCTCCTCCTCCTCCTCACACTGAAACTGGAACTAAAAACTGCAGAAGGCTAAAACACTGGCTCCACAATGTTTTTTAATACATCTGTATTAGTGCAACCACAAACCTTCAAGATTGCAAAAGCAAGAGAACATTATAAAATAGCACTGAAAGCCATGAACAATAATCACCTTGTTTATTCATCCCTCCTGGATTATTGCTCTCAGCTACTGCTGCAGTGACAGTTGCTGCTGTTTCATGTGTCTGGGCCTGTTTCAGGAGGTCGACAAGTCACTTCCCCCGTTGAAGCCAAGTTATAAAAACTTGAAATTGACAGGTAACATGAAATGAAACTCGACTCACACACACACACACTCACGCTCAGTTTGCTCCCACACAGAGGAAAAGTGTGCACACTCTAGTCAGTCAAAGCACTAACTTGATGTCATGGGTGTTTTGTAAAGGAGGGGGAGCTGGGAGGAAAGCTATTTCACCTAAACCTTCTGTTGACATGTTGGAGGACTCATAGGTACAATAAGCCAACTACACCTGCTGTATACTTCTATAAGACATAACTGAAAACACATTTTGTGCATATCAAATTGCAGAAAAGCTGCTAATAACCTGCCAACACAATTCTGTTTTTCATTTTCCTCAAATTTAACATAAATTGACACAATTTCTGTGAATATTTCAGCAGCTCCAGCTCCAAACTGTTTTATTAAGCCAAGTCTTGACACTAAATGTCACTCTGGTTTTGGATTTGGACACGTTTGTTTCCACAGGATATTATATATCAAAAAATACAAAAGCTAAACTCCTGTCTTTGCCTCTGTGCCTTTTATCTCTTTGAAACGTTGTTAATTGCTTCACGTTGCTTTGAAACCTTACAACTCTGTATCGCACAATTAACGTGGTGATTGTCAGAACTCTCAGAGATGACACACAGGATACTGCTAATTGGGATTCGACTTTTATCACTTGTCTGTGCAGGTGCCTTTGTTATGTTGAGTCAAAAATTTCATACGAAATCCCCATTATTGTGTCAAGACCTGATATTTTTTGTCGAGATCTACACTAAATTTTGCTCCTTAACCCAGCCTTGAAATAAGTCAGTGTGTGTGTGTGTGTACTCACAGATATTAGCCGTGCCCTTGGGGATGGGCAGGTAGGAGCCGGCGCTCCATGTTCGCCCCTGGTAATTCCTCTTACAGCGGCCGCAGTCGGGCCCAGTGGTGTTGTGTTCACACTCGCAGCTCAACTTCTCTTTGTCTTTGTCATACACACAGCTGTTGGCATGAAGGTTGCACTTGCACCTGTCAAAGAAGGAGGGAAAGAGGGGTAGGGGGGTTTGGGAGTTGAAAGAGGACAACCACATCAACATGAGAGAATTTTCTGGCACTGAATAAAAAACAGACAGCTTTTATTTTGTCGGACAATGTGTATGAAGGGCGGCGCGTCCTTGACTAGCGGTGGCACTGGAGCAGAGTCAAAGCGGCTTGTTGCTCCCTCGTCTTCGAGCTTCAAGGGGAGCTGGAGTTGAAAAAGGAGGCAGGAACAAATCTGACATCTTTATTTCCTCCTTTTTCTCTCTCTCCGTCTTTGCCCTCTCTGCTCGGGAAGGTAGCTCGGATTTAATTGTCCCACTGGAGGATGCATAATTGTAGTAAGGCCACAGTTGATGGACGAGGGAAGAGAGCTCGACAAAGAGGTGCGAGGGAGGGGGCGGGGGTGCTGGTGATGAAAACAAGCCAAGTTAAATTGTGGAACAAGCGGTGGGAGAACGAAGGCATCAGGGCCTGATTCTCAGAGAATAGCTCACAGTTAGCCAGAGGGCGGCACGGAGCAGCAGCAGCAGCCGCAGCAGCACGGCGACGGTCTCAAAGACAAATTAATATGAGATGAGAGCTCAGAAACATATTTTCAGTCTGGGAGAAGGGGACTCCCTGAAGGTGCACTAAATCCTCATTCACATCCTCCTCCCCAGAACCTCCACTTAACGATAAACTCAGCAAGTTCATTTTCTGCTGTGGCTGGATGAGTGCTGAGGGGATATCTATCTGTTCAATTAATTTATAGTCCTCATGCTGCATAACACACTCCCAGGAATACAGACAACTTTGAATTGTTAGACATCATTTTTTGTTTTTTTGGAGAACTTGCAGAAAGGTTGTGATGAAGCTCTGGGACAAGACAGATCACTGGGATTTCAATGGTTTTATTTACTATTATTTACTCGTGGGTTTAAGAAAATAACCGAGCCGGGGTTACTCACTGTTTGAGATGTGATACGACGCACCCCCAGCATGAGGACGCCCGATCCTCACAGATAACCTGACTGTTTCCGAAGCGCACCGCGAGCCATGACGTGGCGCCAACGCCAACGCTGGCTGCAACTTCAAATACAGATTGGAAATCTGACTTCCAACCGGCGTGACTCATCACAGATTAATGGCGCTGTGGCTGTGCTTGTTTATTTTGGGAAAAATGCCGAGAGCCAGACAAAACTATTCAAGCTCTCCTGAAAGCATCCTTCCATTCAGATGTTGCTTTGATTTTGTTTTTTGTTCTTTCTTTTAATTTTTGAAGAGTGGGAGTCGGGTGAGAGGTGTCGCTGCACGGAGATGCAGTGTTGAGCAGGGAGATGACAGATAGACCCGGCGTTGTGTTTGCTGACGTCTTAGTGAGAGACAGTCACGGTGACAGCTGGCCTCTGTCCCCCGCTTCATTCTGCTCCTGCACAGCTTAGCCTGATCCTCGAATTAATATAATCATTAGGAGGAAAAGCACAATCTTAAACCACTCAATGCTGGCCTGACCTTGATACTCAAACTATTTGCTGTTTACCTCCAATTTAAAATGTTTCACCGTGTTTTTTTACTTTGGATCCAGTTTTTGTCTCTTGTTACTTCGCAATCAATTTGCTAAATATTTCTTATCGCAATCTCATTTTTTTTTTTTTATTAGAACCAATCACAGATTTCACTCTGAAACGCAGAACAGCCATGTAATGACTTGTCTGAGTAACAAGTAGTGTAAAAACTTACACACTGAAATCCAGCGATTACATTAGATTCACTCAGTGGATGGTGGATGTCGGTGTGTTGGGATGGAGGGATGAAGGGGAGAAGATGTGAGGAGGGTTTTTTTTTCTTTTAAAAATGCGCAGCTCTTCACTAATTAGTCATTAATATTCATCAGCAAACACTCTCTCATGTTGGTTGTGACCACTAAAGCAATTTAATTATGTAAGGAATGACTTTTATTTTGTGTATTTATTGGGGTTAAACATGCCAGACACTGTATTAATTAATATTTCACGTTTCCTGCTGCACACCTCATTGTCAGGCTGGAGCTACAGGTTGTGAACATTAATTAGACTGACCACACTTTAAACTATAGTGTTTCTTCTTGCCTTCAAAGATTGATTGAATCTTTACAAATGTTGAACACTGATACAGATTTATCTGATTTATTTCAACATTTGACTATGAACCCTATAATTAGTTATATTTGTCTGGTCATGTCTAATGTGAGGATTTTAATATGAGTTTAATTTTTTATATTATGAACTACACTCCACGAGCACTTGAACACCTGGTTATGCTGAGGCTGCAGCACTAAAACTCTGTCTTATCTGTACTGTAGTGTTTTTTTTTTTTTTTAAATAAATAAATAAATAAGAGCCGCAGTTCTTCTCCATTTCACAGCCGCACCTCTGGAGCCTCTCAGAGAGTCCACTTTGAGCCTGAGTGTGACATTCTTTAGAAGCACTAGATTAAATCAGCTCCAACTATCATGGTAATATCCAGTCGACACTGAGACATAGTGGGATTGATTGAGGAAAAATTGGTTCCAGTTGAGTCGACGTCCACGAGGACCTGAAATCAAGGCGAGATTAGAATCAGGTCCCACACAGACCCGTTCCACGAACCGTCTTACTTTCCCTGTTATACACACTGGCTTGTTAGTGTGTGTGTGTGTGTGTGTGTGTGAGAGACAGAAGTGGGTGTGGGATATGGTGTGAAATGACTTCACACGGAGCCCTTAGTGGTTTAACCTTCAGCTTCTTTTAACATTGCCAACATTTTAATCAGTGTCCAGAAATGATAGCGCTGTCGGCATAATGATGGAGACCAGCGCAGCCCGCGGGGGCTCGTGCCCACCGGTGCTGCTGAGCTGCCAATCAGCATGTGTGTTTCCTGAATGTGGGTACCAGGGGAGGCTGCCTCGCTGCTGCACCAGCAACAAGAGCCTCACAGAAGAAGAAGCCGAGCAGACGTGTATTTAACAGCATTTTAATAGCAGACTACCTCCAGGGTTCCCCGTGTCTACTATACTGTGTCTTCATTTCCTACTGGGCCTGCTCAGCCGGTGGTCTCCTCCTGACTTCCCATCAGTCTTTGTATCGTTCGCTTCATATCTCTCTTCTCCATCCACCTATTAGTCTGTCATTTTAACTCTGCCCCACTGTCTGCTGCTCATAAATATTCATGGGGCTGTGGCATCTTTGTTTTTGTGGTGGTGATATTGCTCAAGGTATTATTGAGTGTGCCAGCCACTGCCTGTGAGCTAAAGGTCCTGATATGTATTCCGAAAATTACCCATGAGGCTATGAGCTTAAATTGCCAGACTGGCCAAAAAAAAAAGGAGGAAAAAACCTCGTCTGAAGTTTTGATTCTATTTTGTGTGAGAGAAAGGAGCAGACACGTTTTTATATCTGACAAAAGTTTAAAGTCATCCTTGAAATGTTGGAGGCAGCCAATATCGCGTAGTGTAAATTTATTATTTTTCTTTATCCTGGTGGAAATGCA
>OMNW01011675.1:7066-19750 GCA_900303245.1 Selene dorsalis | reverse complement strand
AACCGGGACCGGAACCCGAACCCGGACCGGGACCCGAAACGGGATCCGAACCGGGACCGGAACCCAACCCGGACCAGGACCCGAACCGGAACCCGAACCAGAACCGGGACCGGGATCGGGACCGGAACCGGGACCCGAACCGGAACCGGAACCGGGACCCGAACCGGGACCGGGACCGGAACCCGAACCCGAACCGGAACCCGATACGGAACCGGGACTGGGGTCGGGACCAGATCCGGGCCCATTTCCCTCCCGCCTCTTAGGCCCTGAACCCTGACTGGCGTAATCTTACTTTGGTGAGATATACAATAATGAGTCCAGTTTACAATACTTGTTATGGTTATGCTACAAAGTTTCTACCACAGGGAGTAAGAAGCTCAGACTTGCAAGCCTAGCATGCTAGCATAGGAACAGCAGGCTGGACACTGATAATTCTCATAAAGGTCAGGACAAATGGTCTCTGGCCGTCCAAAGTTACTACAGCTAACTGGATATACTGGTGAAATTGACTCTCACTCTGGTGGTCCTGAAGACATCACACACGTTGAGATGATGTGCTGTACACATGATCCCTGCCCTGTAGCTTTTAACATAATCTTACATATGAGCCTTATCTGACAGAGAGGCCAGGTGAGGAGAGCAAATTATAAAGACAGTAGATAGATGGCTTAGAGTCAACAGCATGTTTAATGAGTGTGTTGGTCATGTAAAGTGTAAGGAAAACAGAAGAACACCTGCTTAAACCAGAACCAGAACCCGAACCGGAAGCGGGACCGGGACCGGGATCGGGATCGAGACCAGATCCGGGCCCATTTCCCTCCCGCCTCTTAGGCCCTGAACCCTGATGAGTCCAGTTTACAATACTTGTTATGGTTATGCAACAAAGTTTCTACCACAGGGAGTAAGAAGCTCAGACCTGCAGACCACACACACACACACACTGCAGCCATCTCAGACCAGCCAAATAAAGACATAAATAAATTGTTCTTAAAAAGGTATAGAAGACCTAAAGCATAGATTTTTACAGTAAACCGAAATATAAGTGCATAAATAGGTTGAGATGCATGCTGTTTCTGTCTTGCATGACTGTTAATTTAAACTCATTTTGGACTCTTAATCTAATAAAACAAGCAATTGAAAGAGGTCATCTTGGGCTGTAGGATGTAGGATGGGTGCTTCCATAACAATAAGTTAAAAAATCAAAACAATAATTGGAAGATTAATCAGTTGCGAAACGGTCATATAGTATTTATTGTTTAAGTAATTTGACCTCTTGAAATAATTTTCCCTTTCAAAACAAATGTTCTGTAATGTGCATGCTCTTTGTGAAAATTAAGTGGCCAACTGTTAAATTGCAGACAAGCAAGAAGTCCTCTCTGAAAGAAATGGAAATTCACAGTGACTTCACTACCCTAAAATTACAATAAATGTGTGACAATCAGTGTAGCAGCTGACAAAATATGACATCCTACAATACAATTAGAAGTAGACATGATAAAAACGAATGCAAAACACAAACTCAGTGGAAGTGGAAGTACTGTGTCCCATGAAGTGTCTGACTGGCAAAAGCTAATTTATATATTTGGTTTTACATTTATTCATTTGACAGATATTTTTATCTAAAGCAACTTACAAGTGGTAATATAGTAGTACAAGACTTAACACAGACTGTCAAAATACAGCTAATGTTCTGTGGCATTAACAAAATTGTCTTCAAAAACACTACTAAATCAAACAGACATACGAAAGGAGTTTGTGCAAAGTGAAGAGAATTTTAGCGGCAGAGCTCAGTGAGCAGAAAAGACGAGCCTTTCCTGGGAATAACGCTCCAAATATGAATATTTTAGATCTAAGATTAACATTTTAAATAACCCCAGGAAATATGAGCTGAAACTCAACGGCTCCAGAAAAAGAGCCACAAGTACAATTCACATGCAGCTCAACCCTACCATAGTAGAAGTCTCCCTGTTGGTACATCATGAGTGTTTGGACTTCAGAGCCGTCGTCTTTGCTGAAGGAGAAGGTTCTGGTGTTCTCTGGCCTAAACTGGTTTTTCCAGGAGCCCCTGAAGTAGACGGCATTCACGAGGGTCAATCGGGTCACGCTGCTGAAATCCTCGGCTGAGAGCAGCTCACGGATTTTACCTGTAGGGAGAGATTTTCACACTGTATGAGCATCTATATTACTGATACCCCAAGGATGGTGGCTGCTGTGGTGAAGCTTTTGAAGTTGTACACAAGAACAGGGACGGAGATCAGCGCAACTGAGGGCTGGAAATGTATTTAGTAATTCTTGCACAAGAAGATGTGATCAAACAAGCAATGATGTAACCTCTTTGACAATGTTGCATGTCATTTCCCAGTACGTAGGGATTGTAATAATTACGTATTCCTAACACTACACCACCCCCCTCCCCTTCCCTGCCTTCATCAACATCTTTCCCTTTCTCCCGCCCTCACTCTCCAACTCACTCTCTGTATGATTCTCCACCCAGCTGTTGATCTGCTCGGCCACTGCTGCCGATTCGCTGAAGTCGACGGTTTCCACGTCAGCCCGGAAATACTTCTTCATCAGATGTAGGAACTTTGGGTTAAAGGTGACTCCTTCCTGCAGGAAGAGGCTATTTGCAAATCGGATCACATAGTGGGCGTCATCGTCGGACAAAGCCGCTGTCAGGTTCTGGAGCAAAGAGAACTCCACACCTGGAGAACAGAGTGACACACACCCATGCATTTATACTTGGTGTGGATGTGCTGTGAAGAAAAAATGTGTCCATCACCATTTCTGTGTTACAAGGCGGTTTGAGAGTTTAGTTACTTTAAAGATCCATGCAGTGTTTTTGTATGTTTCTGTAGGACTTCAAATACAAACAAATAAGAGGACACACAAGAATGTAAGAACTGCACTTTTTTTAACCACATTTTCTATATGTCATTTTCTATATTTTATATATGTCTGTTCTAACAGACGCACAATTTGGAATTTCAGTAGCATTTAGTAGGAATTTATCTGAAGTGTCTTACTATGGTTGTATCTATTCACATTTAAAAAGGCCCTATCTCAGGCCAATCATCTTGATATTTTGAATATAGGACAAATGTTTCAACCTTGTAAAAGGGCACAAAGAATGACAAAATGACTGTACTATACTTTTAAAATCTAAATTATACCTGGCTTTTTACTCCTTCAGCATATACTTTAGGTTATGAGTAAATCTAAATAGGAATTAGGAAATTAACACCCACATGTTATAGTGAATGACTATGTGGGCTATCAGCCACTTGGCAAATCTCTGCAAATTGAATTTAGCTGGGCTGCAACAGTCCCTAGTGTGAGGACGAGTACATTTGTGTGTAAGTTGTATGAGGCCTGTTGTTAAAATCAATTTATATAATTATACTATAGAAATTTAATGTTACACTTAATTAAAGTTGGGTTCCCTCACAAGAGAAACATTAAAAACAAGAACCAAATTGAAACAGCAGTTTTACTGGATCCTATATTTTAGGAGCTAAACTTTAAAAAGTTCTCTACCGGTGCTAAAATTCATTTCGTGACAACAAAAATACTCTTGTGATCTGGAGCCAACTTCTCCTCTTTCATCCACCACTGACCCTGATGCCAGTGGACCTGTGTTTATCAACATGTGTCTCACCTGGCAGCAGGTGGCTGAATCCTACAGTCTGTCGGATCTCCTCCAGCGAAGCCCCTCTGGCCCCCAGTTCCACCATGCCCAGGGCCACAGCCACGCTAAGTGGGGAAAAGATGATGTTGTCCTGACCCCCCGCTGCCTGCAGCTGGTGGTACAGTCTGACCGAGAACTCTGATGTAGTGTCCTCTGGAATGTCCGCCGCCCGGCAACCGTAGCCCGGCAACAGGATGGAGAGGAGGAGGAGCGGGGACAAAATGTCCAGGATCAACATCGCAGCACAGACCACAGATAGCTGAGTGACAGAAGGATGTGTGGAAAGGAAAGGGTTGGATGGAAAGAAAAAGAGGAAGCAGAAGAGAAAGATAAAGGGGGAAAAGTGAATGAGGCAAAGAGGGAGGAAAAACATGTTCAGAAGAAAGATTGATGGATGAGGAGAAAGGGTTAAGGAACAGGAAATGAGTGATAGGAGAGATGAAGGGAGGTGGGCAGGCAGAGGTGCGTAGAAGGAGGGAAAATAGATGAGGATGGAGGAAAGACAAGATGAAAGAGAAAAAAATGGTTTAGGGAGGATATGGAGCCAAAAGTGTAGAGAGGGGGATTGCACATGGGAGAGAAGGAGAGAGAGAGAGAGTGAGAGAGATGGAGATAAAGATAGAGAAGATTATTGCGTAAGGCAGCAAAAAGAGATGTAGGACAAGAGGATTTTGGAAAGGAGAGAGGCAGAGATGAAAGTAGAGAGAACAGGGATGTGGGATGATGAAAAGACAGCAGAGGACCAGAGAGAGACAGAAAACATCTGTCAGTCAAAGAAATGCACTGATGAAAAAACAGCCAGTAACAAATTTTACTCTTTAGCTGAACTGAAGTTATATTTGCACAGAAAAAAACTAGTGTTAAACTGTGGGAAACTGCAAAAACTGTGGAGTAAATTGAAAGAGGGGGGGTGAGATTTCTTAGGAAAAAAAAGTCACACATTCATATGAGCTTTGATGTCAAGGAATAGGCAGAAAAAGAAACATGCATATAGAACTTAAGAGTTAAAACGAGCTGTGAACAGTTATAGAAACAACAAATAGAAAGAGACAGCGAGAGAGTGTGAGAAGCAGAGAGACAGTATATCACCAACAAGGATGTGCAGTAAGTACAGCTGTACTGCTGACTGCAGTCAGTATTGCTGTTCAGAGCACATCTGCTAAATGAGCTCATACATATTTCATGGCCATTCTTATCATCTTGAGTTAAATCAGATTCTTTCCCTCAAAATGTGCTTTGCTCTGTGTGTGTGTGTGTGTGTGTGTGTGTGTGTGGTTCGAGCCATTGTATACGAATGGACCAGATTCTGTCTGTCTGTACAGAATAACTGATTACGAAGAGGTCTTTACCTCCCCCATCCTCCATCCTTCCCACTGTCCTTCCATGTCATCACACTTCTTGCCTCCTTTTTCATCTCCCTCTCATCCATTTGTTATCTTTCCTCACCAATCTCCTCCTCCCTCTCACCTCTCTACTTTCTTGCCTTCTCTGTCTCTTTAACCCTTCTTTTACACCTTTTAAAATGACAAGGAATGTAGCCTACACACACACACACACACATACACTCACTGCACCATCGCTCTGGTGCTGTTGTTGCCAGGCAACATTGTTTTCTGCTGCCCAAACAGAAAAAGAGAGTCAATGATATATGGAAGAAAGATGGAGAAAGATGATGAGTGTGGAGAGCGGGAGTGATATGGAGGGATAGATACCACATACACAGTTTGTTTTGCAGTGTCTCTGCTGTGCTGTTGTCCTCGTGCGGTTCGTATAAAGGATTCAATTAGCAGTCCCAT
This sequence comes from Selene dorsalis, assembly GCA_900303245.1. Classification (NCBI taxonomy): domain Eukaryota; kingdom Metazoa; phylum Chordata; class Actinopteri; order Carangiformes; family Carangidae; genus Selene; species Selene dorsalis. The sequence goes on along the minus strand of OMNW01011675.1, from coordinate 14,269 downwards.
GCAGGGCTGGAATCTGCTGGCTGCTACTGTATGTGTGAGACGGCAGGTGACTGTGGTGTCAACAACATTAACAATGGGCAGCAGCCAGAAAATTAGTGCCCCGTCCTGTTGTGTAGTGCCCTTTCCTGTGTTCCGCTCTACCAAAGTGACAAACAATTTAGCTTCCCAAAATAAACCAGTTCGACCGGAGGGCACGCATGATTTTAAATCTGCCCTGTTTTTCTCACTGTCATCAAATCCCATGAAAAGATATGACCAACAATACACTCATCTCTCTAAAAAGCGATGTCCAGAGCATGGTATGGCTTTTTCCTCCGTGTAACAGACCTCCATTGTTGCCCAAAGTCTATTAAAATCATACAAATAAACCACATTGTTCTGCTGTGTGACCGTCTCCTTCATTACTTTGAACATGGCCACTATCTAGACTCACATTACAGTCTTACATACACTTATTATATCCTCAATGGTCACTACAACACCAAATCTGCAGCTGTAGACAGTCTCAGGAAAATACAGTGTGAAACGTTAAGTTAAAGTAAAGTCAAAGAAATCATTTAGCGAAGTTTATATGATGACATATAAACAATATTTGAAGAGAAATATAAGATATTCAATATGTGATACACAGGGTAGGTTTAGGTCTTCTTGCGGTTACAAAAATACTTGTCATCACGACCCTTATCCTTTAAGTGATACTTCATGGTTGAACAGGCAGTGAACTGTCCCCACAAGCATTTCACAATGAGCTGCAGTTACCATATAAGCATTTAAATATGACTCGTCATTCACTTGCAAACCACAAATAACAAACACGCCAATTCCACTCTGCGTCCCTCTAAACCGACAATCAAGATCTCATCATGTTTGTTCTTCATCCGTAAGTATTCTGACAAATTGCTTTTGACAACTGCCTGTTGGATTTTTATCTGCTTGAATCAGCCAATGAAAATGTTATTTCCTGTTCACAAAGTTTCTTCACATTGAAAGGACTCGCACGACACTTGCATTTTTTTTTGTCCATGTAGCCAATTGTGTGATTCATTATGTCATGGTCACAGCTTCAGTTTTTGCATTGGCAGGGTACAATCTGATCAGCTTGCATCTATGACTTTCAAATCCACTTAAATCCTAAAAAAATATACTCTCTATGAAATAGAATAATTATGATAAAAAAAGAAATGTTGCAAGGTGTTTCATTTGATCAAATATAAAGGTATATTTGAGTCATTCGGTATCATTGTTGTTGGCAGGCCATAAGCTTTGGAAATGATGCCCAACTTTAAATAGATATAACCAGAAAAATCAGAAGACACCCAAGGGCACAAGCCTGATATATTGCCGGGAATCTACCGTTAGTCACGTGTGTTCACCTTCTCTCACATGCTGTGCTGTGAGTCAGACGTTCTGGAGAGAGTGTGTGTGTGTGAGAGAGAGAGAGAGAGAGAGAGAGATCCAGAGAGAGCAAGAAAGGCTGAGGGAAAGGAGGGGGCGGGCTGGCAGAGATGTAAATGGAGGTAATGTTCCTGACCTTCTGAGCTGTGGGAGCTGAACTTTTCCGAGACAGACGGCCCTGCTCTCTGTAAGGAAAGACCCAGCCATGCAGTTAAGCCAGGGAAAGTAGTGTGGAGCATCGTTGTGTGAGCACCTGCGTGTGTGCCTGTGTGTAAGTGTGCATGTGTGAGTGGATAATAACACTATGGGTGGCTGGCTTTTACTTGTAACGGTGACACCATTCTGACCTTTTGAGTTGCGGCACGCTGTCTGCAAGGGGATCCCACACTTTGCCAGTTTGGCCGTTTATGACTACGAGCCTAATGTTGGCTCTGGTCTACTCAGGTGGGTTTCCCAGGTAAGGAAACCCAACACCTGGCTATTACATGTTCTCTCGTGACTGAAAGAAGTGAATATGTCAGAAAATCTCTCGTGGTTTGAGTTGCAAGAGTTTAATCCTGACAACTTGATTAATTCCATGCAATTAAACTCACTGGCCTTTAAAAGCTGCCTTTAATCTCTCTGTGTAATCCTAATTCTCAGACAGAATAGATCGGCATTTGACATTTTGGACAATTAAAACGTGACGTCATCCAAATCCGCAGCACGTACGTTAATCCTTACTGCCATTTAAACCCAACACCTTGAGACGGCACGCTTCGGAAGCCAGGGGGAATTTATTAAACATGAACATCCTCATTCATGGTTCAGATCCACAAGGCACACACACACTTTGAAGAGCACGTTTCCACATACACTTCCAAGCCAAGGTTACCAAGGCAACTGCAAGTGATGGACATTTTTCATTTTGCCAAGCTGACAGAAAGAATTTTTTACCCTTCAAAGATACAGTATCTTCCTCCTTCCATATAGGCAGATAAACTCTCTTTCCTCCTTTCATACACTACTCAGCATTTTCTGTCTCGCATAACTCCTCTCTTTGCAGGAACTCTTCACACCAGCTCCAGTTCTGTCACTTAATGCACTCTCTGACATTGTCTTGCACACACACACACACATGCACGCACGCAGATATGCACTTACTTCTTCTTGTGCTCTGGAAGAGATCACTATGGAGCAGTAGCAAAGTCCCTCAACTGCATTTCCTTTGCCAGCTCAAATCACACTGGTTCACTTAAACTGAGTACACTTCCACGCTGCTGAAGCTCATAGGTGCTTTGATGAAATTCTCTTAAAGTGTTAACATCCCATTTCATCGAGGCCTATCCCTCTGGGGAGAAACTGCAGAGAATCTTGTCCATCATTATCTCTACTACCGTGAAACCCTCTGCCGTGCGGATGCTCTGTTGACAGTGGCAGGGTTATCTGGCATGATTTCACCATGAATACATCTGAACTTAAAAAGGCTTTTGCAATACAGAGACAACGGAGTCTGTTTATCATTCATGAGTTTGAGTTTCAAGTTTTCCTGGGAGGCACCACAGTAGCCGCTTTCTACGCATTGTTCTGATCTTGAACCGACTAAAACACATGCATGCTCACGCTAAGAATGATCAAACATACATGAACCCTCCATCGTGGACCTCAAATCACACACATCTCTGTGAGTGTCTCGCTCCCTGTATTTGATTAGACACTCGCCTCTCACCACTTGCTCACCCGCTGAGGTGGAGACTCTTCCAGGCAGAAAATTTACAGAGCGATGCTGTAATAAAGCCTACCAGTAGGCAGGGCCTATCACTCGAAAGGAGGCACTAAACTCCATTAGCAAGTGGGGACTTCCGTTACCGTGAACAGAAAAGGATCTAATTCATCAGTCAAGTTGTCTGCTCGGCTTTCAACTCTAATTTGGACCTTCTGTTGCACCCAGGCAACAGCAGCCACTTGGTTAAGTGGCTTGTGATCTACCCTGTCAAGCAGCAAATTCTGGTCAAAGACAATGCACCACTTTCATCTGTAGTTTAACTGTATTACCATTTGGTTTGTGCATCATATTCACTGCAGAGGTACCCATTGATGTGATTTAAATATCTAGTTCACTCGTCTGGAGTGAGCAATGTTAATGCACTCAGGAGGGGCGATCCAGTTGTGTAGTTTTAAATTGTAATGGATGACAAAGTCAGTTACAGCAAAAATGTGATGGTACAACTGCAAAATGCAGCAGAATAAGAAAAATATGGTGAAAATTAAAGTTTTACTTTTCATTTATAATTAAATGATGATTATTAATTAACCGCTGCGCCATTTGAACACAATTCTGTAGAGGAACATTATTTTTTACACTGTGCATGTTAATCATTTGGACAAAAGGGTTAACATTTTCAGAAGCAGTGCACAACCACTCCCCCGGAGCAAAGATTACTGCTACGATATTCACACAGGTCTTTTTCTTTTTCAAATATAAAAATTCTTTTGTGTGTGTGAGAGAGAGAGAAAAACGATATTATCATTTACCTTTGAAGAAATTCCTAAATAACCAAAATGTGTCTTCAGTGAATTACTTTTTAATTAAACTGTAAATCTTTGGATGAAATGTAACACTAGTTTCATCACCACAGAAGCCTGGAGATCAGACCAGTAAACTAGGACATTTATGAACCAGCAGACCCAAGGCGACTGTACTTTTTTTGCGAATTGTGAAGTTTAATTTTGTTGCTGGTGTTGAATTAACAAGACTCTTTTCCAGCAGACAAACACACAGACATTTTGACTATAGTGGGAAAAAGCACAGGTCTTACTAGCAAGACTAATGACTGCATTTTCTATTCGAGCATCCGACTAAGACATGGCAGTGTGACAGTGAGCCAGCATGAACAGCACCACCACCCTGAAACTGAAGCTGCTAAATGGAATTCAGCCATCAGTCATTTATTATTTACACCTGTGCTTTGCCTTCTGTGAAATGTCAAAACGCCTTCTGTGAAAAAGCTTTAACCAAGTGTCAACGGGACAATTTTGACATTGATGGAGGTATAAAAGGTAACCAGCTGTCACAGGTTATACCCACACCAGCTACTGGTTGTAAATACACTTCATCACACCCAGCTAACAGAAACATTATTTCACATTGGTTAAATCTTATTTAAGACCCAGCCAGCTTGGGCCAGATCAGATTTCACTGGACAATAAAATCCAAGGGGATTCATCGAGTTAAGGAGGAGCCGTCTCCCCAGTAACTCCAGGATTGGCTCATTTACAGCATTTAATTTGTAAAGTGCCCAATTCCATGAATTAAATGTTCTCATGGGGAATTATAATCAAGTGTGAAATGCGTTCCAGATATAATTTCTTTTCTGTAATTTAGAAGGCAACACAAGATATGTGCAGCAATACACAGGGCCACTTGTGGGGAGAGAAACCCTGATTGATTCAAGAGGCTCAGAGCTGAATAACTAAAACTCTACAGTACATGTGAAGGGTATCAATAACAGAGCAGAGGCTGTTTGATTTGCAAAGTAACCCAGAAGGTTTCCAGACCTCACCCACTCCCACACCAATGGAACAATACCTGGGCTCTCTGGTGCTTGCTGTGGAAATAGTCCATTAGCACCTGTGGAGCCATTAAAAAACAATGGACTGATACTGGACACTGTGCTTTGCTAGTCCATTAACACACACAGTATATGACAAGAACAATTTTGTGCAATTTAAGACTTCATCTGTCATTTCTTTATTACTTTGTAATCTGGGATGTATGTTTACGCTACAACAGACACACACATATATCCAGTAGTCAGATATGACTGTGATTACCACTGTGCTATAAATTTCATCCCTGCAGTCTGTCTCCATACCAGTGGCAAACAAAATTGCCTATCTACAGCCCATCCTCAGCTCACTACCTTAGCTCATTCAACCTCTTGTTAGAAAATGACATAATGTGCTATGGAACCTGCCTGAAGTCCCAGGATGCTCACTGTACACTCCACAGAGGGCAAACAAAGGTTAACAACCCTTTATTAATCCCTGCTAACAGAGACACCCAGAGGGAGAGGGAGAGATAAAGAGGTAAAAAGACAGACAAACAGAGAGAGAGAGGAGAATAAGAAAAGGCAAATGGACACAGGAACCAACAAAAACAAGGAGGACACACAGAATTAAAACAAAAAAAAGAAAAAACATAAATAAAGAAAAGCAGACAGATGGACAGAGACAGAAAGAGCACTGGAGAGATGAATAGAGGCAACTTCCATGCAGATTCCGGCTCTGACTCGGAGCCAATGTTATCGAACGGCCCCCTGCATAGCATTGCAAGATGGTCGACTGCTCCTCGCACTCTGCCAAGACACACTCAACAGCATCTCTTTCTTTTCTCGGCATCAGAAAGAGACACACACACACACACACACATATACAGGCACGCACACGCATGGTGCTGTGGGAGTGCAAGTTAGGAGATTTGAGCTGTAATTGGATCGGCCTCTATTTGGGGTCAGTGGTAAAAGTGAAAAGCCTGGAAGGTTTTTTTTCGAATGGACTAAAGACTGAGGATACACTGGAGCACAGGAAAGGTCATTATAAACCAGTCCTGTGGGGGATATGTGTGTATAGGTGTGTGTGTGTGTGTGTTTTTTGAAGTGTAAGAGACGTATGAGAGGGAGACACGGCGGACAATGCTGAAAAAGGAATGATAGCCAGGGGAAGAGGCTGAGGTGGAGACAACAGGGTGATAATGAGGCTGTTTAGGTTGCTCACAAACTTAACTGTGATTATTGTGCTCGCCTAAGGGGGTGGAGGGTTAGCTGGAGAACAGGTATAAAAACTGAGATAAAAACTGAGAGACAATGATGGCGATACAAGATCATTAGGACAATAATTCAACTTGATTTGGTATTAGAGGTGTAGAGTTTGGGCGAGGGGAAAATATAGGTATTACCAAATCACTTCTACGACTTCACTGTCCACAGATCTGTCGTTCTCTCTCTCTCTCTCTCTCTCTCTCCTTCTCTCTCATTGGCCCTGCTCTACACTCCTTTGTCCAACCTTCAATGCCATCAATTAATCGACAGTGGAGGCTCCATGTGTGTAAGTATTTCTGCAGTGAAATTGCACTCGATATTCCTAAGTGTAAACTTTTGTAGAGGATTTCATATCCAACCCTGCCAAAAAGTACTGCAAAGATAACTCTTAGCTGACTTTATCAAATTATATACTTTATATTTTAGGGGTTTATTTTTTTCCAATTTTATGAATATATCCAATGGTTTTTTTTCCCTCTCCAAACATTAATGTATTTTTTGTATGCTGCACTACCCAATGCAAATAGACAATGCATTTCTATTCTTGTTATTTCCTCTCTCCCTCTGTGTAACTCCTGACCCTATTCTCTGTGCTCCCTCATCCTCCTATCTGGCCAGGTACAAACTAATCCCCCTGTGTCTTTGCTGCAGCAGAATGTGCAGGGGACAAACCAGCTGACTATGTAGGAGCGGTGTGGCTCAGTGTGTGCGTTTATTCTGAAAGTGATGAGAAAAAAAAAACAGCTGAAATTTTTATTTACCCACCTTCCTCTATGTTTTGAATTAGATATTGTAAATTTCCTAGATAATCGAAACTGTCACATTTTTTTTGTGTTCGCTTTTCATGTGTTGCAATTTGATTTCTGGAAAACAAATACGCAGTTTTTTCCTATACTGATCTCTGCCAGCCTCTTGTTCTACTGCGTCCTCAGTAAATTCAGAAACCAAGGGGATAAAATGTATGTCAGGACAAAGACAGATTAAAAATGTGTTTTGTTTTTTTCCCCTC
>OMNW01011674.1:11493-32293 GCA_900303245.1 Selene dorsalis | reverse complement strand
ACCGGAACCCGAACCGGGACCGGAACCCGAATCGGAACCAGAACCCGAACCCGAACCCGAAACGGGACCGGAACCCTAACCGGGACCGGGATCGGAACCGGAACCGGGACCGGGACCGGGACCTGATCCGGGACCGGGATCGGAACCGGGACCGGGACCAGATCCGGGATTGGGACCGGGACCAGGATCCAGACAGGGACCGGGAACTGATATGTTCCAACACTTCCGACGACATCTGCTGTATTTGACTTTACATGGCTTTGTACTATGGCTAATTTCCTTTCAAAGACTTGAAAAGTGACATAAGTCAAATAGTCTAGCTACACACTAATCCAAAATGGCGCCCATGAAAAAGTCCTCACTTCACTAGTCGTGTGTTTTAATGCTGATTGTTTCACATTGTTTCTTAAAGAATCTGAAGTGGGACATTGAATCATCGGGTCATCTAGTGGGGGAAAGTTGCAAGTACTTCTCTCTAAGCGTAGCAGAAAGGGTGGTCCTCACTTCATCTGCACACTTACCTGGAGCTCACTATGATGCCCATACAGGAATGTGTGTGTGCGTGCATGTGTGCATGTGTATGATTGTAATTACACATGATAACTTTGTTTTTAGCTTTTTAGCTTGGCAATAGCTTCAACTGTCATTTGCTATGGTAAGGGCTGATTTTCTTCAGTAGATGAAAATATATGATAGAAAGAAACAAGAGTTAACATTGGTGACATCAGGAGAATGATGTTTGATGCTTAATTTGCAACGTTTCCTCTAAACTGGTAAGTAAACAGCCAGTTTATGTTGATTCTAATGTTAGCTATGTAGCAATAGCAAAACTCGCACATTTTTTGAACTGCATGTTCCTATCTGTATGGCATATTTACATTTGTGGGTTACTGACAAACAATGAATGGGATTAGAAAGGAAATACTAATTGATATGATTTTTGAATAATAACACAATTATGTAATTAAGTTTGACAAGACAACTTATTTTCACTGCATGTCCTCAAAAGGTTAGCCAGTTAAACACTTGAGTGACTGTGAAAACATTGTTAAAACACACTAATTTGCTTCATTTTCCCTGTGGAGCAGGGCTGAGAGATTCTGAATAAAAACTTATTTTTTTTTTGTCGACAGGAGTGGGTTGGCACATCTGCAGGAACAGGCAGTAATGGTCTGTAATCTTGAGGGAGTGGGTGTGTGTGGGATTGAAAGAACTATCCCACACAGACCTTTTAATTGAGAGTTAAAAAATGACATTAGGACTCAGAAATGCACTCCTAAGTGCAGCCATTGTGACAGTTTTGACAAAAGTGAGAATAACGCTTTAGTTAAGGTTAAATCCATTGCTGTTCAGAAATCTTAACTGCTTAGAATAGTTTTGGTGAAATGATTGGACTTTGGGATTTAAAAAAAAAAGCTAGATAAGGAAGAAAAATCTATCAGTGCTAGATCTTCGGGCTGAATTTATGTAAAGTTTGATGAAATATCAGGTTTGAGATCTGCTGTTGTTATCGTCAGACCTAACCCTCTGTGACAAACACTTGCGTTTCATGTAACAGCTTCACTATAAAAGCCACCCCGTGTTTCGCCACCTGAATAGTTGTTAAGTGAAGCAGCTGCAGTAGCTATAGAAAATGTTTGGTTTTGTATCAGCAGCATCTTAAGGCAGCTTTGATACAGCTGCAGGTGAGTGAACAGTAAACTGCGAGGCTTATGGTGAGATAAAATCACAAATGGTGATGCTGGATTACATGCATGGATTGTTTCCTGTGAATTCCCATTTGAATCCAGCATTGTGGAATAACAATGAAAATATCAATAGAGAAGCGTTTAATTGCATGAAAATCTTAGATTTTGTCTTGTGCGTTTCTAACCTTCATTAGTTCTAATTTTCCTAACAATTGAGTGAATGATTGTGATGGTCAGTGCTGATGGTGAGAGGCTGGATATTTCTCTGAACTGTTTTGCTTTGATCTAAATGAAACCACTGAGCTTAGCAGCTTCTCTATTGCACATTGTCTCAAGTGAAGATGAGCAACAGAAGAATAGGGGAACATTTTCATAAAGTAATAGGCTTTCATCTTCCTTCTCTCTGTCTGTTTATCCTCTTTAATTTCCCCAGTTGTTGACTTAATATCCTTTGTTTTTTTTATCTGTTTCCATATGTTGGTGTTTTCCCTCTGTCTACAGCCTGTCTTTTTTTCCTCCATTATCCACATCACTCTCTCCATCTTTCTCCCTCATTTTCTCCTTTCAAAGCGTCTTCATCTGTTATTGTCCTTCAGGTGTCCCCTGTGTTTCCCCTCAAAAGGAGCCACAGTCTGTGAATTCAGTGGCCAGACAGGACTGGTCTCTGCTGGGGAGCCCTTGTTGTTCATTTTGGCCTCTAGCCTCGGGGACACAAACACAGGGACAGATCATAAGTGATATCACAAATGACATGTGGAAATTCAGCATTGTTAAAATACTGGAAAAGACTTGCCCTCAGCAGTCACTCAGAATTAGAATATGCCAAGAAAGGGAGAAAGCTGATCAGGAAGAACGGAGCAGACAGATGCAACGCTCAGCTTTCTGTTTTTGACAGTTTATGAGAACATTAATTGCCCTTTCTTTTTTTATTTCAAGGGGATTTACTCTCCTACTTGAGGGAGTTGACCCTTGCTCATAGGATCAGAAACGGATTATTTCTGTGACTTGGCATGACTGGAGAAGGAGCCTTTCACCTGTCTCAAAAGGGAACAGGGTCAAAGTTGACGAGGGTCGAAGGAGAAATTAGCCGTCTGCATGTTCTCACATGACGCTCCCAGTCAACAGAATGGAGGCGGGGTGACTTTTGAGGTGAAATCCTACCTATGCAAGCCACTCTGCTGCTGTTTCCTCTTCCTGTGGGAGCAGCTCTGGCCTGCTAAGATGGCTGCTCTGTAATTACTTTGACATGCAGCCTCTGACCATCACTGCCATGCTCCCTGTCGATCAAAGCAACTCATTCTTGGCGAGGTGTGCGTGTGGGTGTGAGAAATACAGGGTTTATGTGATTTAAAAATGCATGTTAGACAATAAGAACAAAGACACACAAGTCGGGAAATACATCTCCTTGTTATAAATAGATAAAGAGGATCCTTCTAAGTCTTGTTCAGTCTTCCAGAGTCTAGTCATTACGTCCATTTCCACACTCTGGTCCAATAACACAAAGGAGTAGAGCTTCTTTGTTACACTGCAGCTACTTAAGATAAGAACATTTTGCTCACAGAAACATTTAATTATACCAAACATTATGAATTCATCAATGTTTTCTTTGATGAATTCATAATGTAATGTCTTGAGTTTTCATCAGTCTTTGTACAGTATTAACATACAAAGGAAACTTGGACCAGCAGTGAGAAGCCAGTGGGCCGAATGGCAGCGGCAGCGATATATAGGGATGTGATGTGCAGTGTGATTTACTGCCGCTGTTTTTATTCACACATATAATATAACACACACACACACACACACACCAGTCCCACACAAACACAGACACACACCATTAAAAGCATTAGGAGTCTGACATTTACGCTTTGCATGCCACACAGGTGGTGGTTTACTTTTCTGGGCAGGCTCTGTGTCTCAGTGCACTCACATGGAGGCATGGCAGGAAAGTTTAAAAGGAGGTGCAGGTGGGAACAAATAAACTGAAACTCCAGAGAGAGGACAAACGAATGGTTTCACATTAAGACTAATTCTCATATCTGTGGGGAACTAATGTCAGCAGCTGGCTTATGAAAGAGTACACCTCTAAAACCTGCTAATGAATTATTAATTAATATATAATGTATCTTGGTTGTTTAATCCTTGTAACACCCAGAGAGTGAAAATGACTAACTGCCATTTATGGAGGTTACTCATCCTGAAATAAAATAAGCATACTCTGTCTGTTTGTCTTTACATGCATAGAATGTGCTGCTTATACTGCATATAGTGTCAGACTGTAGTCATAATGCCTGACCTAGCTGTGACCTCCTGGAGGGGCCGTGACCTCCTCAATTCTGGTTGACAGTGGAGCAAGGTTCATTCATTGTAACACAGGGAAAGTAATAGCCCTGCCATGTCAGAGGGTTTACCCAGGAGAACAGCAATATGTGGGCCTGAAAATCAAATTAGATTTGAAGTTTTTTGAGTTCAACTTTCCAAAGCACTGCTCTTACATGCTAAAATGCAGTTGTATTTTCACATTCACTTCTTCTTGCAGCTCTTAAATGCTGGTTACCCCTTGGTACTTTGAAGTGAAAGAGAAAACAAAACAATACCCCCCCCCCCCCCCACAATTTTTTGGTGCTCAGAGGTTGTCTGTCTGTGTCAACAGTGTTCACAGGCAAATTACATTTTTTGTTTCCCCATACCAGTTACTGCTGGGGATAGAGGCTTTCTGTCCTCCCCTCTGTTCTGGGAAAACAAAACAACAAAGAGGCAGCTGGAAGCTCCTGTAGTTTTAAAGGTGACTCTACTCCTGTTTGTACCAAGCTACACCGAGCCTGTTTAATAATATTATTATTAAATAGGCTCTGTATTTGGTCCAAATGACATCTATGTAATAATCAAAATACTATTACAGTTACTTTTGCTGCAAGATGCTAATCATCAACACTGAACTGTCACTCTATCTTTCTGTCATCTGTGACATTTAAAAGATTGCTATCTCCAGCGAAGGAAAATTCCTAAATTGAAATCCATCCCGTCCAGAAGACCGTTACTGCTGCATGAATCTCCTCAAGGATGGATTATTGCAACTCACTGTACCTGGGTATTGGCCAGTCCTCTCTGTCTCGCCTGCAGCTGGTGCAGACTGCTGCATCGAGACTCCTCTAAGAGGTACCAGAAAAAGAGAGGGCATACACTGCCACTATCATCCCTGCACTGGCTGCTTGTCAAAACAGGATCGATTTCACCGTTCTTTTATTCGCCGGACATTTCAGATCTTCTCAGCCAACAGTCTGAATCTAGGCCTCCTAAATCCAGGGATAATCTTCCACTTTCAATCAAATGTTCCATCTCCACTGATGATGCTGATATTTATTTTATTTTACAAATCAGTCTTTATAAGTTTTATTCTTGGTCATATTATTGCACACATTCTGATATTGCCTTGTATTTAATCAAGGTCACTACTTACGCACATAATATTGAGGAAATGTCTCACATGTACTACAGCACTTAAGAGTGTGAGCTCCATCAGCAGGATATCATAATATCAAGTACTGCATCTAATGGCTTGCACAGAGCTCCTGCAAATCATCCTATGGGACAGATGCTGTATAATACAGCTGAGGTGCTACAGGTGGAATCCCCCATGAATAATGGAAAAGCCACTGTGTTGTTCATTTGTTGTGTGGACACAGATACTGTAGCTGCATTATTGATGTGACCAAGACTTAGCTGTGAGGTGGCGTTCTTTACCCCGATATTCTTAAATCAATAACGAAAAATCCCTCAAGCTGTTTTTCACAATAAACTGTGCATTATACATTTACAGCGCTCTCAATCTGGAGGCCACAATACTTACTCTTGGTAGTTTCCAAGCCTGGTACTTTATGAATTATTTAAAAAAAATGTTACAATGAGGAAAAGAGGAAGAAGATCATGAGAAAGAACCAGTTCAAGCAGTGATAGCTGACATTGTTTCTACCTGTCTATTCTAGCCATGTGGCTGCAGATCAAAGGAAGCAAGTGCCTTTTTTCCCATCACTAACTCGACACCCTGCTGGAAATGATCTCAAAGACCCAGGCATTCTGGGAACAACCATGCGATCAGTGGTGTCTCCTGGAACTACCCAGCAAAACTTGGCCCTAATCCTGCTTTAATAGTAAACAACAGCTGTAGGGCACCAGTGTGCTCTGATTAAGAAGCAAAAGAAAGAATAACCTCAGTGTTATTTCTTCCCACTGTACACCCAGGGAAATATGCCCCCCTACTTCCTTCTTACGTGTTTGTTTGTGGGGAAAGATAAGGATATATGCTGAGATAATTCTGTCCTCTGGGTGATTTAATTGTATAAAAAGTACACAAAAATAGATTCAGCTGTAGCTACTGATATGAATATATGATGTGAACAATCTCTGTCTAGCTCACATTCTGCTGTTCCCGTTGCTCTTTCAGATAGGCTATGTTACACTCAGCTATGTGCAGCTGGACATGCAGGCAAAATATTTCTCTGTGGCACACTGAGACCAAGAAAAGGCTTGGGTCCTGCACACCCAGATACACATTTACACATGCTAGACAGAGGGAGGTTTGGGTGTATGGTTTCTTTCCTTTTGCGTAATGTTTTTTCAGGCATACTGGAGTCTTCGCAGTCTGTCATTGTTGAACGGGGTTTAAAATAGACGTGGGTATTTGGAGGCAGCTTAGTTGCAACTGCAACGCACGTGATTGAATTAGATTGCTGTCAGTTGGCTCCATTATAGAGGTCCCTTGGATATTTTCCATCAGCAAGTTGTTTGAGAGAGTGTCTCTTGTTACACTATGTGTCTTCAAGTGTTTAGCTGTGTTATGCTGATCGATTGACAGATGCTGCCTCAAATTTAATCTAGTGCACTATTTGAAGCAAACACGGTCAAAAATATCATCATCTCCAATAATGAGTTTATTGAAACATTGTATTTCTAGATTATAGTGTACATACATACATATATTATTCTGCCTCAGTGTAAGACTTTCAAGCAGCTATATGGAAATACTCATTGTTGAATTTTGACTGACAGTAAGTTTAAGAGATCAAAAACTGGAGGACCATAAGATTTGACAATGCAGCATGTGAAGCATACGATGGCTCTGCATTGGCTCGAGAGATGTAGCACGGTCGCCATGGTGCCATCAAGTATTATTTTTTGTGACATTCTTGAGCCACCATAGAACAGCTTTATCCTTGTCATTGACATTTCCTTGAGACTTGGCTGCTGTTGGTGACATTAGACCAACGGAGGAGAATATGTCTTGTAAAGCCCAGGCTGTGAGGATTGAGTGTGTACCAAGGTTGCACTTGAGCTATTTTTCACCCTCCACCCAGCTAAAAATAACGTGATGGTATTTTGGTATTTTGCCACCTGCATTATTAGAACGCCCTTCCTTTGCCTACTGCTGCACCTTTAATGTGGAAATAAAAGATAGGAATTGGGTAACCCTGATAAATGTGTCAAGAAGATAAAAAATGGAATTGAAAATGTGCGCCAAGATTAGAAAATATGTATCAACATTTAAAAATATGAAAGTTTTCTAATTTATTTTTCCACACAATCCATTCTGTCTGTTCAGTTTCCTGTTAATAAATCAGTGGTTATCACAATCTTGGCACAGATTTTGCACTGGTAATAATGTGAAGCTGCTTTGTGCGGCTGTGCTTCCCTGCGCAATTCTTGAAAGGCAAAATTCCTCCTCAGTTTATGTTCTTGATCATTTTTACAAAGAATATCCTTGTTAGCTCGAGAAACACTGGCTGGGGCTCATGTTTCAAATTTACATGAACCTTGGTTCAGAGAACTGCAGTGTCTCAGAACAATATTATAGTCACCTTATATAGAAATGAGTTAAAGGTATTTGTCAAGTCACTGTTGGTTTGGACTTTTCATTTCCCATTATTACTAGAAAAAGACTATAATGTAGAGGGTCAGAGTGACAGCAAAAAAGGATGAGGTGTTAGCTATGCATGGGCTCGTGGAGAGATGGAAGTATTTAAATGTCACACCATTTCACATCGTCAAGTGGTCTTTTACACACTTAAAAGTGCTCATTCATTTTTCTCATGGCCTTATTTCCTGGAATTCAGGGCCACCAAGATGCCGATTGGATTATTAGGTGGGAGTTGGTGAAACATTGTGGACAGATTGACCATATAACACACACTGTGCATTTATGTGCATGCTATAATTTGATAATAACGAGATCAAAGCGACTCTTTGACTGCTGCAGCTGTCATTTCAGCTTCTTAAAGAGATTATTTTAAGGTTGAAAGTGGAGCAAACATAATCTGATCAACAGACCTGCGGTGTATTAACTTTTGAAATACAGTACTGTGGTGTCATATCGTACTTTGGTTCTATCAGTGCTTTGATACTGTGAACGCACCACAAAAATTACAGTGTAAGCTGAATGTCGATAAACAACAGAATCACCTCGGGTGGAAAACACAATTTATGTTTTAAGGCAACAACAAAACACCTTTCATGGTATAACTGACAGGAAGTATCAAAACGGTCTCTTAATTCTCCTTATCTTCTGTTGTGGTGCTGAAAATATGGCTTTTACCATTTAACTGCCCCTCATGATGATTACTGAACAAATTAAATGAACGTGGTCAATGAAAATTATGTATACTGTAAAACTGTTTGGCCTAAATTTTCAGTTAAGTTATAGAGTCCTATTAAACAGTGCTAATGCACAAAGCAATGTGGATTTAGTCAAATGCAGATTTAATTTGACCGTGATCTAATATAATGAAGCCATAGATCATTGTTTACATCTATAACTTTTCAAATTGTTGAGTAATCACTTTTCTGATTACTTGAACATTTATTGATGCTGGCCACATCCCTCTATCTCTCTCAGCCTTTCCTCTGTGTCTTTCTCTCCCTACTCTGTCCCTCTCTCCACCCCCTCTCTCCCCTCCCCTCCCACACACTCTGTCTCACACACCTACTGTCTGCCCGCCAGGTCTCTGTTGCTAAGCGACAAGCAATGAGCGATGGACTGCTCTTATGAGAGCGACGTTTGTCCGTCATGATCTCATCCTTGCCTGTGCTGTATGCACATGCACTGCCTTTCTCCTAACAGGAGTTGTAGCAGATTACTATGGAGAGACATTAGTGCCATAAGTGCATAGGAACCGAATATATTTGTATTTTGTTATGGTTGTACTGAACACATTAAAAAAAAAACTGGATTTCAAATTTCCATTGACTAGAAGGTGTAAATTTAAAATTAATGTACTGGCTTGCAGCTTCCTTGATTAGTGAATCAAACATAAATTGCAGTTAGACCCAGTGTGAAGTTTGAAATGCCTTACAAATTAGATATTTTTTATCTGGCAGTTCTGTACAGACTGATATTATATTGCAGTGGTGCTTCCTTTTTTTATCATTAGATAATAATATTACTACTCAAAAAAATGTAATATTTCCCAAATGCAATAGCAGAAAAAAGACATAATGGATATTCTTGTGATAAGATAATACTATTGGAAAAAATGAAATAATAGTTTACTGAAAAGACAAAATAGAAAATGTTGCACAAATGCACAAAAACTTCAGTAACATTCAAGTTTCTGCAGTCCATGCTGTAATCTGATGCTGCTGCTGAACATGCTTGAACCACCGCTGTGCCCCTCCCCATCCCTTCCTGACTTTCTCTCATGTTACCAAGCTGCAAATTTCCCTGTTGCTTCATCCCTTTTGATTAGTCCCTTGGGCCCTCACAGCTTTTATTTTGACAAATGAGCCTGGTGCTGAGCACTAAAAAGCACTTACAACTGTATTGATTAACAGTGGCTATTAGCTAGTGAAGAGTAAAGGAAGATGTTCTTACAGTAAACCTTCTCTGGACATCCAGCCTGTTAAATAAATGCACTAAGGCTGGGGGATTAGTGATGTGGATTTCCTCACTGCTGCATTTGAAGAGAAGCTCATGAGCAGGAGGTTACTTCACTGCAACAGGCATAATGCATCTAGATGAGTGGATTACTGGGGCTAGCTCTTAGCTACATGGCCTCTCAAAACCCAGATGAAGCAGAAACTATCTTCACTATGATGTAACACACATTGTGTCATTCACATAAACCCTTTGCATAAATGCTCAGTTGTCAGAAAAATGGGGGGGGCTGTATATATTTGCAACCACTATGTATATAACTGGCTCTGTTTAAGGAGTGCTGGCCTTCCTTGTACACATCACAACAGAGCCTAGAAGTACATCATTGGAGTTCTCATCTGCAAGGACAGCCATGATCACAGTTAAGTGAAAAGCTTTGAAGAGTTCTAGCTGCCTATGATGAATCGCTCACTCTCACGCATGCACACACACTCACCCTCCTCCCCTGTTCTCTGCACTGTAGCTTCAATATATTTTAATAAAGTGAATCCTCCTCTCATGCAAAAGCAGCCATAACGCATTCTGTGTGTCACCCCCAGTGACTTGTCCTTGGGTTCTTACAATACTGCAGTGATCAAGTGCACACTGTGTGGACAGTAGAGGAGAGCTGATTCAGTCTTCACATCATCCCATGTGAAAGCTGTTGCCAGTTCTCTCACTAACACACCCTGACAACACTTTTTTTTTTATTTTTGTGCTGAATTTTCAGTGTTATTATTTGAGCTTAACAGAGCAGCCTGCACTAAGCCCACAAGGGTCAAATTGCTGACTGTGGGAAGGTGGTTTTCTCCACCCCTACCCGTACAGAACCACCCCCACATGGCAGCGACATTGCAGGGAATGCCTCCCTCGACCTCAGGCGGAAGGCAACCCCGCAATGCTTTTCTGTCAGCTCCTCAAATCCCAAACCTGTTCCAAACACAACAACATCTCCTCTAACAGGAACAGGCAGATCACAGCGGAAACCAGAGCTGATGTTCGTCTGACACTTAACACAAACAAACATGGTTCGACTTGGATGCAGGGTGTTTCCTCTGAGCCCTGTGGAGCCTTGTCTGTGGATATTTCATTCTACAATAAAGAAAATCCTTTGATATTTTAAAGTTGAGCTCCACGCAGTCAGAGATGGGCAGGATGCCTCAGTCCTATCCCGCAGCCCACTTTACACTTGACATCACATAGAGGCTTAATGCTGTGCAGTACGGTCCAGTGTTCCTCCGAAGGCAATGACCTTTCCCATAAACACACAGATTGGTTTGCTGTGCTGCCATCTTGCATAATTACACTGATTCTCTGTAGGCTTGAGAACACTTGCTGCAATGTTTCATCCAGACTTAAGCTCCTCTTAATGGATCTTGTTAGCTGAGGTCAAAGTGCTCGGTGTCTGGGGTCACAGTAAAGAAACACAACCTTCCCTTTGGAACACACTTGGGGGGCCTTGTTGTGGGCCGAGAATAAAACACAAGCCACAACAATCCCGTCGTGTCCTCCCTGTTTTCTCTTCCTAACTCCAGGGTTAAAACATGCAAATTCTGTATGAAGGAAGCTGATTTATTTCCCCCAGTGGGAGGCGTGAGATCTAAATTTAAAATGATTAAACGAGCCTAGAGTTAGAAAATCATTTGCACTTCCATTTGTTAGCCTCTGAGCTGTTCTCAAATCAAGGGCAAGTCTCTGAATTGTTAGGCTCAGATGACTGCCTTTTTTTTACTGCCTTTAACAAGAACACTTTCTGAATAACATTGTTGACCCCATATTGTGCGATACAATTTATGGACCTAATCAGCACATTCACAGAAATCGGAAGAATTATAAATCCAGCTTTGTTTGATACTCCCCATCGGCTAAATTGGTCCTTTTTACAATAGCCAAACAATTAACCAGCAGTTGATTTAAAATTCATACCTCTTTTGCAATTGTTCCACACTAAATGTGTGGTGTAAGCTTGTCTAAATAAATTCATGTACTCCTGTGCACTGGCTGGCATCAGTGAGAGTTGTGAGAGTGTTATTGCATCAGGAGAAGATAAAGGTAATGAGACCTGTCTCTCAAACTGAGAGAGTCTAATCTCAGTGGTCTCTTCAGGCTTCTTCTAAGCCGGTGGTGTGGAGTGGAGTGGAAAAGAGAGGAGAGGAGGGAGCAAAAAGAAACGGAGGGGAACTGAATAGGTCGGATAAAGGAAAAGAGATGAACAGTGGTGGTAGAAGAAAAGGAAAGCAGAATGGGAAAATAGGGGATATGTGTTTATACCAGTTTACTCAAAGATGTACTTCGAGTAGTCAACTGTGAATAATGTATAGTGGTGGTTTGATTGGATGATTGTTAGGGAAGAGGGGACCAAGAGAGGTTAACCAGCACCAGAGCTGTGATGGTAGCTGCACAACATGGAGGCTCATTGCCTTTAATTGTGGAAGTGCACCAAACAGGAATATTCAGTTAAGTATAAAGACACATGTTGATCCATGTTAAAAAGATTAGTTGATCATTAGCCTCTTACCTGCTGGATGTCCAGGGCTGAACGGATGACTGTAACAAGAAATCCTCTCAGAGATAATATGGACATGTGCTTTTCACACTTGTGTTGTAACATTTGAAACTGATTTTGTAATTTTGTGACTCAGAGTTTATCAGCAACAGTATTTAAATCAAGTAGGTCAACATGCTGTTTTGTGTAATATATATATATATACTGCTATCTTGGCTGTACTGTGCTCATACTTAGTCATTCATATCTTATGCATGGACTGGAACTGTATCGCCTCATGCAACAACTCCCACTCATCTGTTGTTCTGCAGTGACTGAATAACAGAGCTTAATTCAAACTTACAAACAAATAAACATCCATTAATACTGAAGCTCTCCAAAGCTGTGTTCAACTGCATAAAACTACTGTGGCTGTTTCAACAACTTTACCTTCAACTCCTGTGCTACAGAATTTGATAATGTTCCGCTGAAGTGAGATATTCAGAAAATGCCAAGCTGTATTATCTATTGCTACACTAAATCTGGGTTTTGTGCTGCATTTGCAGATACATTGCATCAAGAAGAAAGCACACAAACTCTTTCTCTCTTAAAAGTAATTAATTCAGTCCATTAAGGAATTATGCATCCACACTGTTTGACGATACACAAACCACACACAGTTCTTCTTTTTGTTCTGCGTGTGCATATCATAAGTGCACTGGCTCTACAGGTATACGGTAGTATATTTGATATGTACACAAGTAGGTAATCTGTTATACCAAAACCTTTTAGCACAATAATTTAGTGATGTATGTTTCTGACTAGTTGTGTTGTTATATGTGTTGGAAATGGATTTGCATTAGAGTGCATAGGTCTTAAAGATTTGCACAAGCAAAGAAAAGATGACTTTGTGGTGATAATTACCACAGAACTTATAATAATACATATATTTAACCCAGGGCTGATCTGGTTGTTTTCTTGTTTGCTGAGAAGACAGGACTTCACATAATGTATGCCTTTGTTGTTTTATTTCGCACAAGATAGTAGTTTAGATCTATTTTGAGCTGTAACTAAAACCTGCTACCATTCGACTACTGAAGAATTTTTATCTGCCATGTTTGGATGTTGCTCTTTATAGAGCAAGCACATTGATCAGTGCAGGTTAGACAGCAGGGAGCCAATTAGGGCAATAGCTACCATCTTGGTTGTTTTCCGTTCTTGGAAAACACTTAAATGGCCTGTTCAGCAGAAGGTAATGGGCCCCCGATTTCATCTGTGTGTGTGCCGAGTCGCTTAGTGACAAAGAGCTAGCCGTCTGCCTGTATTTAGGAGGAAAGCTCATTAAAGTGTTCTGAGGGCAATAGGGGATCAGGGCTAAGACAGGTGACTCCTTGATATGACTGTTGTTATGTGTTGTTGCTCGTGTTGTTTTCCTCTGTGCTGCCTCTCTCTAAATTCACTGAGGGATGTGGACAGCACAGGACGATTGAGAAGGAAGGCTCATACCTTCAGCTTATTAACTAATCCCTCAAAAACCTAGTTCCAAAATTGTCCATTAGACATTGCACAATTACTAATACAAGGTAATATGAGAATTATTAACAAGAATTATTTGAATCATTTCACTTTTTATCATTTAAACTCTGAATACTAAGTATCCAAAAATACATAATCATCGCAGGATCTCCACTTAAGTAAAAATCTATAGTTAGTTATGTGAGTGATATTCTAAACAGAATATCTGTCAACATAATAATGAGACTGTCCAGATGGGCCAGAGCTTCTTTACTTTTAGCATGGTAACTTTAGTAAAAGAAAAGAAGTAAATAAGCAAAGCTGGGAGGAGGTTGTTCTCCACCGCCGGGGACTCATTGTTTTTTCCACACTGATAAACAGTGGTTAATGCTAATGTTGACTGTGTAGCTATAACAAAAACAAATAGCTGTTTTAAATACTTAAATTTGCTTCTATATAAATTGTTCAGCAGTGGGAAGAGTGACGTTAGTCAAGGGCTTCTAAAATAACAAAAAGCACTGTGAAAGACAAGTCAAGGTCAAGGCTCGACAAACACAGGGAAAACTCTAGCAACAATTGCGAGCTCATGGGCACCGATGTAAATGATGCTGATTTCAAAATGTAAAACTTGAGTTTGTATGTTTTATGAGGAAAGAAATGCATTCAATTTTATGACTCAGTGATTCACACAACACATTGTGGATATAAACCTTATGTTTATATTAACTCCAGGGTACCAAGCCTGCTAACCAACAGGATTAAATTGTATTGAGACAAGAACCAGTAACAGACTCAGGGAAAATAGATTTATCTGCACAAGCTTTAAGAATGTAAAACTGTGGTATTAAGTAGCTCCAGGTGTTCACGCTACAGTGCCTCTCTTCTAATTCCTCACTGAGAAATCTTGTATTAAAGCTGCCTACCATGCTGAAATGTGGCTAAAAGGCATGCCGTGTTTAAAAAATGACCTCGGTGTGCAACTGAGTGCGCTTTGTTGGTGGTGGAGCTGTTAGTGCATATACGAGTCCTGCCCCAGGCTCCATGGTTAGGAAGTCCAGACAGGCTGCAAGTTTGAAGGCACACTATTACCTCTTGATTCATGGGTGTGGTAAGCAATGCGGACTCACCAACCAAACCCTAGATGAAATTGAAATCAATCATTGCCCTTAACACACACATATAGCATAGGCACACACAAAAACAAAATTTTTCCAGCACCCTAGAATGGATGAAACCACAGCCTTTGTGTAAAGCACTAACAGAAAATAGAGTCAACCTGCAGGGTATAACTGAATAAATAGAGGGTGGTGGTTATCTGTAGCAAGAACAACAATGAAGGAGGTGTAATTTATTCATAGAAAAAAAGATCAATAGATAGATAGATTAGCTTTATTATATATATATATTACAGTATATATCTTTTTTGATCCCGAGAGAAATTCATAGTAGCACTGAAAAATACGTTTTTATGGGTATTTGTCTGGAATGCTCCACTTGAATTTTCATCAGGTTACGACTGATTCACATGTGCATTTGACTGTCGTACAAAATGGTGGAAATCTGCCCCAGGTAATTGCGCCACCGATGGCTGTAGTACGATAAAGGCTGATGTCATTCAAGCATGTAGCTGTTTTTTTCATTTCACCTACTTTCTGATTGGATAAAATGGTATGTAACCCCCTCTGGAAGAATGATGTATAATACATCTTGGTCATTTATTTACTGTGTAGAACATTCTCATTATACAAAAAAGACTTTATGCTGATAACGTATATCAACTGTGAATTCTGTCCTTGACGCGATGACCCCTGCTTCTGAATTCTTCTCATGTCAGCAATCGCATCGAGGGCCATTTGTCTGGTTTTATTAAATGGACACATCTGAAGCGTTTCCCATCAAGTCAGTCCTCATTTGCATTGAAAACAAAATTTGTGAGTATCACCATAGTAACAAGCCATCTCCAGGAAAAAAAATAATATAAATTAAACCTGTCAAGAATTAAATGAGCAATTATTGAATGAGCACATGCGGAGGAGGATGTGATTTGTATGTGTTGTTGTATGCAATGACTTTTCATTAATTGTACTTTTTTTCCTCCACATAGTAATTTGTTGACTTTTCACTCCTACATCTGCATTAAAGTAATTATGTTGCCTTTTATTTGTTTTCATGGTCTGTTGTGTCTGAGGCCGTAAATCTTTTTAATGTCTGGTTTTCATGGTGATTACAGTGGTAATTATCTGAGCTTGCAGTCACTTACAGTAAAAACAAAGATTAGCAGAGGAAGGGACAAGCTGTCTTTGTCAGAGGCAGGGAGCTTCACAGACAGGAGCACAGGTCATTGTTGAGTGTAAATTCCAACGATGTGCTATCATCCTTTTCACTGGGATTCAGAGTAAAGGAGAGTGCAAAGGAAAATTATGATATTGACTTTCATGGTCTGAAACTGCTATGATGCCATTTATTGCTCAGCAAAACTAAGTGAAACCAGTGGTTGATATTATTTGGTTGGTTTCACCACTCTTCAAACTCGTCCAGCTTTCAGCTGCCAAACAGCTGCATCTCAAGGGAATAGAGATGCCTAGCACATTGGCTCATTTTCTGAGCTCTTTATCTGGGCTTTTTATATCAGAAATGTTCTGATGAACAACTCTCATTTAGGTTCTTTTATTATTTAGCCTACATCTTTAGAGTGTCCTCATTTAAGGCGCTGGCCGTCTATTATCTGCTGACATTAAGATGATAATACTTAATGTTACAGATGACAAGTGCTGACCTTTCAATCTCCCACAATTCACTGCGTCATCTATTTTTATCCCAGACCACTGGGGCTTGAAATGTTGTATCAATGGAAGAGGTGCAGAACAGCATTATGAATCACCAGCACTGTACATTCAAGATTTTTTTCTTCTACTTTCCCTCCAGTCATAGGGAAGTAACATTAATGTGGACGGGCCTTTATTCTGTCCTCTTTTGTTTGGACAGAGGGACGAGAAATGTACATCTTAGACAGCAGGCGCTGGCAGGCCTGCATTGTGCTTCTTCATATCACTATCTCATTGTTTCCCTCCGTTAGCTGAGGAGTCACAGTTCGGACAAAGAGTGCGCAGGGAGTGCAGCCATTTTGAGTGATTCCTGTCCCATTGGTCAGACGCAGTACCAAGTGGTGATGCTGAGAGTTGTAAACCATTTGGCTTGTTGTCCTGTTTGCTAACATTGTGAATGCCATGTATTTAGTTCAGTGTTCACAAAACGTCTAATCCTGCTTTGGCATGCAGCGTGTTGTATTTGTCAGTCTTTGAATAGTTTGGATTTGTCTCTTGACTGGGCTCAGTCTTATAGTTTCTTGGTTCTCAGGCCCAATCAAAACTCTGAGCCTCGATCTCAGCCTGTAAACAGTTTCACATACAGTATATCTCAATATTTCTCTGCTATTTCTGGATTTACTCTTCCATGGCAAATGTGTTTACAGTATATCTGCTGTATCACATGAGCAGATTTACTCCACTGCTATACTGACTCTGTAAATGACACTTTTATTGCGACAATGTGCTCATAGTGGTGACATGTATGGGTGTCATCCTGAGCAGATTGTATTCCAGGCTGTACCTGTGTAATCCCTAAATCAAACACATGGCAGCCTAAGCCCCTAACCTCTGAATCATAAAGTCCCACCATCTCAAATCTGAATTTTCCTCTTTACGTATTTATTTTTAACCCTGTTGTCTGTGTTTGCAGTTATACATGAGGGAACATGAGTAATGAATGGACTATGCAGTAAATTTTGGATCACAATACAATTTGTGGTTGTGGGGATTTCTTTGTAATAGAGATACATCACTGTAGTCGCATGTCACTTGTTATGACCTTATGGAAATCAGCCTGTACCATTTAGCCGCCTCACTTCTATATGGTTCAGTGGGCATGACCTATACACAGGAATAACAGCTTTTCTCATGGTGTTGCCAGATCCCGCTTTGTACCTGTGTGTGCCTGCGTGTGTGATTGTGTGTGTGTATATATGCATTAGTATGTGAGAAGGCTTCCTATTCTTCCTGCCTCTTCCTTTCTGATGTGACCCAGTGTAGGCCTGTAACCCAGGGACACTGGGTAACTGTACCGGCATTAAAATAGCAAACATGCAGAACAGAGCGTGTTATGAGATTCACTCGTTTAACGTCTCCTTGGGTGAAGCTATAAATAGCCTCTCACACTGGAATAGAGTTTTCCCCAGCGATGAGGACGAAAGCCGGAGGAACAGCTGCGCTAAAGCCAAGTCCTGTTAGATCAGCGGAGTCACATGGGCATGTTTCTGTCTGTCCGTCTGTCTCCCTCCTGTCTTTTCGTTCTGTCTCTCTCTCTCTGTCTCTGGTCTCTCACTCTCACTTCCTGTTTCTTTTGCTCCTAATCTGCCCCGCTGTCTGTCTTTCACCCTCTTGTTTATCTCCCTGTCTTGCACTATCTTTGTCTCTCTGTCACTGTCTTCCACCTCTCTGTCTGTCTGTCCTGTCTTTGCTCAGTGCTCTGTCTCTCTGGATGTCTTGTAATTTGTGTCTCTCTGTCATTATCTCTGCCCCTTGTGCTTTATTGTTGTGTCATTCCATCTTCTTTCCTCCCTCTGAATCTTGCTTTGACTGGGTGTCCTTCTTCTGTCTTCCTGTCTCACTGTCAGCCTCTCTCAGCCTTCTTTCCACTACCATGTTTTATTCGTCTCTCTCTTGCTCATTATTACCAGGCATCCCCTGTGTACTCTGTTAATTGGTACAACCCTAATATTAACGGTGTTCGTCTGTCTTGTTATAAAAAGGTTTCTTGAAGTAGGAAGATGAACTACATACAGTTCATTTTGAAATAGAAATTTGACCAAGTTTCACATCACCACTTCTCATATAAAGTATGTATAATTTGCTAAATGCTGTTTGCACCGTAAAATATTAGTATTGTATTTTCATTTATTCTTTCACAAATATGTTTGGTAAAGTAGCAATAAATTTACAAATTACAAATTACAACTACACAATAATTGACGTCAACTATTATCGTTTTATTCCTTTATTTTCTTTACATAATTTGTAAAACATATGTCTCAAGGTCAAATGCTCATATAAGTGTTTGTCAAATAGAATTCTGAGAAATATTGAAATATTGAGATAAACCTACTAAAAGTAATCGTAGGGAGACCAACCGACTGCTCTGAACTCTGGGTCTCAAGTGGGTTTAGATACTACAGCAGAATGACATTTTACAAGCAACATAAGCTTTTGTATTTCCTGACAGCAGGCAATTTCACAGGCCGATGATGGGAATATCCGACTGTGGTTGAGATTGTGCAGCCCTGGTGGAGTCCCAGGATAAAAAATATAGAGCTGGAAAGGAGCATAATAGTCAGTTTCAGTCCTGGTTATCGTACAGCAGAATAGCAGTTGGTGTATCCATTTATAGCAAAACTACACAAATTCAGTTTTTTTGAGGAATGTCTGTAAATAATAATTGCATCTGCAATCTGTTTTCATGCTGCACATGTCA
Source organism: Selene dorsalis (assembly GCA_900303245.1). Taxonomy (NCBI): domain Eukaryota; kingdom Metazoa; phylum Chordata; class Actinopteri; order Carangiformes; family Carangidae; genus Selene; species Selene dorsalis. Next base: position 13,173 of record OMNW01011674.1, on the reverse strand, counting down.
CAAATAGTTTTTCACACAACAGCAGGGCTAAGCTCAGCGAGGTTGTTTACCTCACTGAGAAGTTGGAGATGTGCAGCCTAATGCCTGCAGCTCTTCATTTAGCTGCTCACTGTGGCTTCTACCTCTAGTTCCTGTGCTATTTGCAAATTTTAAAACTCATTCGCGAGCAAAAAAATGCTGAAAAGGGCTGTTGTCTTCTTTTGTAGAATTATTTTTGATGAACAAATGTCGTCACTAATGTCAAAGCAAATACACTGCATTTCATGTGACTGCCTCGCAACCTCATCGTTTGAAATGTTAGGTTTATATCAGCAGTAACTTGCTAAAGCACTGACTAATACCACTGAGATAAAAATAAGAAAGTCTTAATGCTGAGTTATATGTGTGTATATATATATATATATGTATGTGTGTGTGTGTGTGTACTGGCTGGGTTCTGTACACTGCTAGATAAAGAGGTGGTTTTTGAATGTGTGAGCCTGGAATGGCTATTGGGTTTTCATTTAATGAGAACATTAGGTTGTAACCTTAAAAGAAAAAAAACAAAGCTTTAGCAATAAATTTAATTCTGGTGTCAGAGATCACTGCCCTCTCTTGTGTGACTGTCTTCCTGTCGTACCTTTCCTCCAGCTCTGCATTAGCACAACATTTTCTTTCGATGTGTGTTCAAAAATCTTTCCTTCTTTCGCCATACCATTTTGCCCCGTTTTGAGTTATAAATACAATTTTGCAACTCCAGCTGCTTCCTCTCTCCCTCTGTTTGTCTCCCCCTCTGCCTGTCTCCCCCTTTCAGTTTGACATCACAGGTGTGTATATATAGCCAGCAGATGGATTCTCCCATGGCAGACTGCTTCAGTGCCCCTTTCCCTCTCTCTCCCTCTGTATTGGCGTAGGCCTACAGCCGACCACTCAAATGAACTAGAAGCAATTCCCTGTTTACACTGTCTCTTCTGATCTGCCCGACCATCAGTTTGTGACTGCATCCATTATTCATGTGTTCTCCTCCACCACACACGTGCTCGCATCCGCGCACAGGAACACATCGCAGCCACTGAGTGTGTTCTTGTTGCCTCCATGTTCAGGTGTGCACCCATGAGCACATTACCAGATTAACCTGCTATCTACACAAAGTATGAAACAACATGAAGTTTGAAGTATTTAAACAAATTCTGCTTCACAGAAAATGACTGTGAGCAACTGTGAGGCACATCTTGCATGACAAACAGTAGTTCTGGTGTGATATGGTGTATTACGTGTGTATATTTGAGGCCCCTCTGGCTAAGAAGTAGCCGCTGGACACAGACCGGCACATACTACGCCACCACAACATTCCTGGAGTGCTGTCGAGCAGGCACATGGCCGATCGGAGTGAAACCTTAGACATCCCTGTTCATGATGACCTGCATGCGTACACACTTTGCTGAGTATTTGCAGCATGTGACAGGCAAGATGAATGCTGGCTACGTAGTCAATTTAGCACTGAAGATGTATGGTGCCAGTGTGGGGTTGGGAAAGAGGACACAATCTTAGTCTGCACATTCAGCTATATATATATATATATTCTATATGGAAGGTAATTAACATCTGTTAAACTAAACAAGGCGTTCAACTTTGTACCAAGCCATATCGACATCAGGCTAATAGACTTTTAGAGCTGTGTCTTTCTCATGTCTTTGACAA
>OMNW01011674.1:0-11473 GCA_900303245.1 Selene dorsalis | reverse complement strand
GGGGGGGGGTTATGGGTTTGTCACATTGGAGTTAAATCACCAAATCTTTGACAATCAGTAATAGTGGGTTTCATTATTAATCAGGTACTGATGTCACGTGAGACAAAACTAAATGCTTAAAATCTTACTCACGACAGGTGAGTCCCCCATCCCCAAACACTGAGCTCTTTTATGAGTATAATAAAACATAAGTAAATTATCCACTGCAGTATTGAGAGGCCCAGAGGCAGGATCAGATAATGATCTGAGGACTAAGTCAGGATTTTTTAAGGCCACTTTATTGGCATTGTTATTGGGTTGGAATCAAATTAGGAAAATGGCAGCTGTGTCCATGCCATATCATTATGAAATGTAATCCAATTTGACCAGACAATCCTCTAGAAATGGACAGAGCACTCTCTTGGGTTCATCTGTGATAGCACTGCTCTTTAATACTGCAAAAATACTCGAGTTGTTTTTTTTTTTGTGTGTGTGTTGCATGTGGGTACATAAAGGTCTCCTAGTGGTTCCATTGCCTTTAGTTGCATCTCTTTATTGTCTAATACAGTCCCTGGAATGGACTAAAAACAAAACCAAAGTAAATACAAGTTGTTTTAAATGCATCACTGTTTCTGCACGTCATGGAGGTCGGCAATGTGATATGCACAGACAAACAAATGTCACTTTGTTGACATAGCATGTAATCTGCTTTGATGGCTACTTGTTGGATATCACTGTGGACGTTGGAGGGACATTGTAAAATGCATTCCAAGTGCTACACATGTACCCTGCTGTAACATGAGTCTGCCTTCCTGGAAACGAGCACTTGGCCTATGGTTTCATGAGGCTGAGAGTGACGAAAACAAACCTTAACTCTGCATGTTTGTGCAACTGTGTGTGTATAATGCATGGAAGTGTAAGATTTTATTGCCTGTGAGGCTGTAGAACCCAGGGAAATCTTCTCCCCCCACCCCCCTTTTTTTTTTGCCATAAGGACAGGGAAGCCGAGTGCCTGCTTGTGTCAAATCAGGAGTGAGTGAACGGCTGCAGAGGAACAGCTGCATGCAGTGACTATGCCAAGCAAAGCATGTCAATGAACTGCCGCGCAACTCTGCTCACTCAGTCGGACACAAGAGGGAACGATGAAAGGCCTGAATGAGAACAGTAGTCTTATGCTCTCTACCCTGAGGAGCGATTAACTTACAGAGCCATATGGGCCAAACGGCAAGAGTGTTCATACATTTTGTCGTTATCTAACACTCTGCATTCAAACACACACACAGTGAATGTATAGCAGATGGATGCCATCATGGCGTGATTGTGGCAGTCATGGTTCTTTATTTCCCCTCAGAGGTTGTAGCTTGTCATGAAATGTGGATGTGCATGAGCTGAAGAGTACGGAGGCCTTCCACCAAGCAATATGCTGTTTTATAGCAGAGCTGATATGATGAATTTATTTTAGCCTCTTGATAATATTCTTTCACATTTAGATTTGCTCAAAGCCAATGTCTTCATCTCTTCATTGTTAAATACCACTTCACATATGTGCCTTTTTTTATTCTCCCCTTTAGATTCTCCTTCTGCCTTAAGCAGACCATGTTCCTGCTTTTTTATCTTTTAATATGCTCCATTTCCTGACTCAGATTATTATTTCTTCCTCCAGGAGGCTCAGAAGGTGAACAACCCCGCCAACAATCAGGCAGCAGACAGGCCACCTAAGGGTCCCGATGAAAAGGAGGAGGCGCCAGCCAGCGAGGTGGGATGGATGACTTCAGTCAAAGACTGGGCCGGTGTCATGATCTCCGCTCAGACCCTCACCGGCAGAGTTCTGGTAGGTTTAATCAAATGCACGCTCCGATCCATTAGCACTTTACCCAACCTTCCTCAGGCAAATGGACTACAACTGGTTTTAATACCCAACTTAGCTTTTGAATACATCCACTGTTTAATCCACTGCCATGTACACAGTCACTCACCTGTTGTATACAGGTCCCACTGGAGTCATACTGCTGGGCAATTAATCTGATCCCACAGAAGCCTGCAGATGCTTAGTCCTCACTGAACCTCAGCTGGATATTTGGCTGGCACTGTCCGGCCCCTCTCCATGCTGCAGCGGCCTATGTGTGGCATGCTGTAACTCACTCTACTGAGCTGCTGCCAACTGAACCGATGAGTGTGTGTGTGTGTGTGTATTTGTGTGTATGGGTGTGCATGCACATGCCTGTGTGTATGGGAGCGGTAGAGTTATCTGTCCAAGTAAGAGAAGTAGCGTATGTGGTGTTAACGCAGAAGGTAAGAGGTTGTCACTGTGGCTTTTCTCTTGGTATGAATTACGATCCCTCTCCTCTACTGACCCTCCTTCCCTCAGCTCCATCCCTCACTCTGCTCCCACAGTCTCCACTGCACTCTGCTACTTTGCCAGATCCTCACATATCTGCAGTGGTCCAACTCATATATATGAGGCTATGCTGCTATTCAGCCTCTTCCCTTATTGCTTGAGTTTTCAGCACAGTGAATTACTTCTGTCTGTTGAGGATAACAAAAGAAACTGTCGTATCAGTTAGCTGCTGTTTGTAGTGCATTGTAACTTGCATCGCTTCATACATATCCCAAATGCACTGCCTGTAATAAAGACATTGGATTGTACGAACACACAGTGAAGATTTGATTTAAAAGTTTCTCCTCCATCCTGTGCTGCTTTATGCAGCTGCACCACTCTCGCAAAATACATAATTAAAACTCAAAACTAAAAGCCTTTTCAACAAGCAGCATTTCTCATGTGCTCCTCCACCATGCTTAGCAAGATGTCTGCCACTTAGCTCCACTGTTAGCCATGAGCAGGATGCTGCCTGCAACTGGTAGCTTTATTCTCTTAGCTACATGGATTATTAAAAAAGTACTTACAGTGTATGGTTAGAACTGTGCTCATTTAAGTTAACCATGTTGGCCCTATGCTGCCTCTGCAACAATGTTTTTAACTTTGAAAACAGTGTGGGTGACAAGAAGGTCAACAAGAAAGTTCAGAGTTCAATTCCCAGGCCTGAGTTTGTCTTCCCTGTGTCTGCATGGGCTCTCTTAGGTTCTCTGGCTTCCTCCCACAGTCCAAAGACATGCACATTAGGTGACTTGGTGACTCTAAAATGTCCATAGTTGTGAATTTGACCCTTGCTCTGACACTTTTAATAATAGAAAACTAAAACTAAAAACTTTCTTTTTTCATTCTTGCCTGGTCCTGGTCCTCTTACATCTTAATTAGCAGCGGAGTATTACCACCAGTACGTCTGTCTTCAGTCAGACATCCACTGTGCATCTGTGCATCTGAATGAAGCAGCAGTGGGAGTCAGGAGAGAGATGGATCCAAACTAAAATACTAAGACTGTCATTGTTAATGTTTGCTGGAATGTGACAGTGTCTTCACGCCTGGTGAGAATGGCTGGAAGTTGAGAGGGATTCAGGTCTTTCGTGGAGAAGATGAAGAATCCTGAAGGGAGCTGTCAATTTACTAAATGAGCCTCTCTTTCATCACTTCCCCACTCACACAGCTCCTCTGGCATGGACACAGCTCCCTCTCGCTTTCATCTTTTGCTCTGACTGAGCGCTCCCAATCTGCCCTGTAAATACATGTGTGTGTGTTAGGGAGAGAGAGAGAGAGACACACACACATGCCGGGAGAGAGAAAGACAGGCATATGGAGAGGGGAAAACAGATAGTGGGAGTGAGAGTCAGTGAGAAATAAAGCAGTGGTCGCTTTAAAGGGGTTTCTAGGCATAGAGAGATCCCGGTCTATCACCTACTGTGATTTGTGCTACTTGTGGTGGGGTTGATATTTCGGGCCAGCAGGCTGTGTTTGCGCACATGCACAGTCTAACGACATGAGTACTGCTCCGTGTAGTTGAATGATTGTGGGTGGAATGTGTATACGTTTTTGAATACATTTATCTAAACATATCCTCACATATGCATTAGAATGTGTATTGATATGCTTGTGTGTATGTGAGTGAATGTGTCTGTGTGGGGGTGGGTGATTTTGTGGGACTCTTGCTCTCCCATCAGTGCTTCACTGCAGATCAAAATTGCGATGAGTATCCGTGTACACAGAACCTGGCTATAGTAACCATAGCAACTGCTGTGTAGTGGCGCTCCGTCATCTGACATTAGGGGGGTGTCTGCCTGGGCAGAGCGGAGCAGAGCAGCAAAGCAGAAATAACACACACACACACAGAGGTGGGATTAAAGCTTGATACAGGCTCCATTCTATCCAGGTGGAAGAGCCAAAGCCAAAGCAGATTGAGACAGATAACCTCTGGTAGGCAGAGAGGCAGAGCCCTCTATCCCCATTCATTTGTTTGCCTTGATGACTTCACTGCTAGTGAAAGATCAAGTGTACCCCTAGGCTGATTGAATTACCAGTCAAATCTAAATCCATCTGTGGCAGCGTCTTGGCCCAGGAGCCCCCCATATTGTTTCCCCTTGCTGAGCTGAATTACTGGGGTGAGAAGAAGGAGGCCTCTGTTGTTATTGGTGCCTAATGTGACTTTGCCAAACTACTTTGCTGTAATGAGACCGGGATTAAATGAACATATATCCACCCACACCACATAACTATTAGGACCAGACATGTGCTGCATGAGAAACACATCATTCTGCTCATTAGCCGCCCTGTTTTGAAGATGTCTGACTGCTGAGATATAGGCCTGCGAGAGCTGAAAGCTATTATGGCTCATGGCATAGCTCAGGCCATGTAATAACAGTAAACACAGAGCAGCAGGTGCACAGAGGCACTTGTGTGAATTTATGTGTGTATATTTATGTGCCCTATGTGATTTCACAAGACAAAGGTGCTGGTTATATATTGTTTCCTCAGACTGGTCATATGTCAGAGCCCCCCTGTCTTTGTGTGATCACAGCCTCTGTAACCTGCAGATATGAGCCCCTCCCAACCACTGTCACACACAGAGCCATGTATCTAATTTCGATTAGGCTCTGTGTCACCTTATGTGCCTTATAAAATACCAGGGGAAATGATTGATGCTAGCTCCAGCCGGTGTTGCGTCTCGGTGTGGGTCCTCAGCTTTTTGTATTACCCATCACCTCTACAATATCACCTTATCAAATATTTATTGCCTCATTCACACATGACCTGCATCCAGTGTAGTTTTCAGTTGACACAAAGCTCAGGGTTAAAGGGAAAAACATAGAGGGTAATGAACTGAAACTCAGGCGAATATTCTTCTTGCCCTGGTAACACAATCATCAAATTATAGAGAAGAAAAACACCTCTTCTTAGCAATTATAAATATTTTTAAATGAGTTTTAAATAATTTTTTAAAATGCGTTTGTCCATCTGTGGAACCTTACGCAGAGCAGGAAGCAACGAAGTGACTAAGTGCCAGCTGCAGCTTAAGGAGGGGAGTGTCTCCCTGAGCCCCGTGAGACAGCTGTCCACACAAAGACACCGCATAAGGCACATAGGTGAAAGGCATTGCACCTCTGGTCTGGCAGTGGATGGCTCATGGGTCTCTTGACAACCGTGTCACCCCAGTTGCTTTGTGGAGAAACCTCATTAAGCACTCAAGGGCACATTGTCCAAGGAAATGAGTCGCTGGACAGCTGGAAATATGAGTTGGCTGAATTCTTGACTGCATTACCGCAGCATCTCATGTAATTGATTCCTGCATTAATTCTATAGAAACAACGTATGTAATCCCATCATGTCCAACGAAAACAGCGAGGATTATAACCTCCGAATGTAGATATTCGCCCTATCTCTCTGTGCAGTGGATTTGCACGGCATGGTGGGTCCAGAAATAGGTCAGCCCTGCCATCTTTCTTAATGGGATCTTGGGTGGCAACCAGGGACCATCTGTTCACATGGCCCGCTCCCTAAACCCTATGGTCATCCCTCTGCCTACCCATCCACCCACACACTGCATGGCACTCTGCATATTGACCCCTATCATCCGCAAATACAACACATCTGTCTCGCTCTGCAGCAGAGTGACAGCACGTGTTCTAACTGTAACCACTCCAACTGCATCTGTAGCAAATCCAGCATGCCTCCCTTTTAAAAAAACAAAAACAGAAACGGATTTTGCGGCAGCGCCTCTGATGGGAGACGCACCTTTCTCTCTCACACTGTCTCCCTCGATGTGTCTTTTCCCTGTGATTACCCCTCATTTTCTCCGGCCCTTACCTTATGTATAAGAACACTTGGTTTCAGTGTGTATGTAACTTGGCAGGAAAGAGGGTGTGATTGTGCAAAGTGTGAAAGGACACTGTGGTTACGCTCCATTGTGTTTCCATGTGTCCTCAAACATCCTGTTGTGGAGAAAATAAGTGTGAATATGTTCTCGCCCCATGATGGCCTTCTTTCCTGCGCAGAGAACAGCTGTCATTTACAATGCTCTACTTTTTAGAGTGGAATTGTTTATGTTGTGCGCTGCAGTGCGGCATATATGTGTTTGTCTTTACCTCTATGTAGTTTTGTACTCACAGACCTTTGGGCTTGCATAAGCATGTTTGTGTTTTTTTTTTTACACTGATGTTGGGCACTGCCACAGTCTATTTGCATCTCTGAGTTGTATGAGTGAGCGTGAGATGCCTATCTGTACGTTTCTGTGTGTAGTGTATGTGGGTTCTCGTGTGTATGCATGAATGTGCAAATGCATGTCTGTTTGGGCTGCCTAATTACGCTTTCCTGTTGAGTGCGTGGAACTAATTTATTGCTGTCAGTAAACTCCTCAGCATGGATACAGCTGTCTGCACAGCACCATCTCCTGCATCATGCGTCTCTGTGACAATAGTCTCATCCCTTAGCATAAACACTAACTGGCAGTATGGTACTTTATCCACCCAGGCGGAACAGTTGGTCCAATGAGAAATCTTTACAATAAACACATCCAGCCACACACACAAAGGTACATATGCAAATAGAAGCTGAACTAAGACCAAGCAATATGGCTGAAATCATTATCCCAGCACTAATTGTGATGTTTTTATATTTCAGTATATACTATGGAACGACAAAATGTTCCAAATTATATGAAATAATTTTAAATTTCAAGTCAATTAACTGTATTTCTGTGCACAGAATATACATGAGTCACAAATTCCAATAACTTTTGTTGTGTTTAATAGTTTACTAATCATTAATTTGGACAGCAGATGTTAGGCGGTATCATGATATGATCAAATCAGATGAATGCGGCTCTGTTGAAAGTCAATAAAAGACCAAATACCTTTGATTCACAAACAGAAATATGTGTCAATGGTCAATTCCCTCAGTGTCTGTCAAATGTGTCTGTCTAGAAAACGTCTGTCATGTTGATGTGAGAAATAGACAATCAATAGCCACAGAGGTCGTGTCTCCTCACGCGCTTCAGAACCCAATTTCTCTGTAAATTAATAGCAGTGGACACAGACATATCCATCAATTTTTCATCTCTCTGCTCAGCATTTGAAGACGTGACACTTTACTCCAGCAGTGTGTTCCCCTGTAATGAAACTCAATTTCTGAGCCAGTTTGCTCCTCTTCTCTTCACTTGGTGCCCTCTGAAACCTCCAGGCCACCTCCCTGCCTCTGTTCCATTTCTCCCAGTTGTTGAGTTTGGCTAACTACAAAGCTTGTTCATTCGTCATATGCCATAATTTATCAGTTCAGTCGATAGCAATCCAATTGGCATTGACTTAAGTCCTCTGAACGGTGATGAATGGCTGTTTATGCCGGAGGGACCATGGGGGACAAGCTTTGCAGCAGGGAGAGTGAGGTGCAGGGAGCAGCGCCAGCCAAAGTCTCCTCTACATGAAGGAAGACATCAATGTGGAAACACACCATTAATGAAAATGGCATGTCATTTTTGTAGATATTATATCTAAGTGATTATGTTGTTTAGTGTGACAAATATATAATACATCTATGTGTTCATTTGTAAACCCTTTAAAACAATGATAAATGTTTGTTAATACATTTTTTTTATTGGTTTCCAGCTTTGATTTAGTGCTAAATGTCACTGGACTTAGTTGTGATTTTAGAATGTGTTCTCATACCATGGCCAGAGGTCAGCTGTGTGAAGTCAGCCCTGCTGGCTTGGATTTTCTGGGCTGCTGCCACAAAAGAAACACAAGTCGTGCACTGAGCAGAGTGTAGCAAGAGGAGGAGGAGGAGGAGGAGGAGGAGGAAAGCAGGGTGTCATAGGAGGAAAGAAAAGCAACAGGGAGGCCTGCCATCATGATGCATCGTTTCAGCGGGTTGAAATTTGCACACTGCCTTCTCACTTAGCAAAGAGACATAGTGCTGCACATCTGATCAGGCATATATAAATACAGGCACAGTGTTATGTATTATATTAACTGGAAAACATTCCAATTCAAATTCTGTCAAGTAATAGTAGAAGAAGAGTGCAGGATGTGTGAATGAAGTAGAGTTACAGCTGGAGCTCTTCTATTCGCTTATATTCATCAGGGCGCACCATTCATCATATATAATGTAGTGAAGTTCTTCCTCTGTTACATTTAACTGATTTGCATTTCACTTCTTTTATATTTGCGACACACTAGGGAGAGTTTTACATCTCTGAAAGGCTTGGTCTCAATTTGTCCTCATGAATGATTTTTCCCTGCAGCCGCCCTTTAGGCCCGTTATAACTCTGCTCCATTCTGCGGGATGACTCATCATTGCTTGCTTCCCCCCTCCATCTATTAACCCATCCATTTGCCACCTGGGCTTCTGTTGCTAAAGAGCCAATGACCTGGACTCGCCTTCTTTCGCCGCAGCCTCCGTGCCCTTTGTCTGTCCCCCCCTCCCTCAAACTGTTCTGCAGAGGAAAAGGTCAAGAGAGCAGACACAGGAGTGATGTTTCACTTAGCTGGGTACCCAGCCTTCTCCTTATTAGATCAAAGTCACCTGTGACTTACAAAGCAATTTGTCTGAGACATTGTGGTGATGGTGCACATTCATTTGTTTCCTTTAGTCTGGGCCTAGAGAGAAAAGACTCAGCATATTCATTCTAAAAAAAACCCCCACATAAATAAAGTCTCTTCTCAACTACATTGCATGAAGTAAAGTAGAAAAGTAGAAAAGTTAAGGTATTGTATATGATAATATTGTTTCACAGAGTTCGTTTGTGTGAACAGCTCTGGTGGCATCGCCCTTGGATTGTATGGTAAGGAAATCCAAAATCACTTAACTAATTACAACAAACCTGCCGTAGCTTTTACACAAGTAGTCCATGCTATTAGATAATTAAAATATGGCCCTCCTGGAGCGAGCGAGTGACTGCAGTAATGATATTCTGTTTACTTTTTACAATGTGATTATTTATGCTCTGCAGAAACCTCAGGCTGAGGAGTGACAGGGTAGTTAGAAACAAGATTACATTTAGAGTCACAAGCACATTAGGCTGTGGGCTAGAGACAGACACACAGACTGACAGACAGATAGATGCACACAGTCAGAGAGCAAGCAGTCGACAGGCAAATAGGGAAATGGACAGGCAGAAAATTGCGTGCAGACAGATAGAGACCTAAGTAGGCAGTCAGAGAAGATGCAGACATTCTCATGTTTGTCATTTGGAGCCCCTCTGTCACCTCTGAGACAGCTCTGTCCCTGTCTTGTCTTTGTCATGGCTGCCTGGTATGGTCTTCGGGAGGAGCACTGAGTGACTCGGTGCCTCTGGGATGATGCACACCTAATGCATCAGAACTTGCAGCATCACATTGATCCAACCACATCTAACACACCACTGTCACTGCCAGGCTCATTTCTTAAAGCTTTCCAAAAATAAGATTAGGGGACAGAGGACATTACTAAGATTAACAAGGAATCAAAATTTTGTTGGTTGCAACACAGCTGATTGAACAAGTTCTTTCTTTCATTTTCCTCCCTTACGAAGAAGTGCATTATTATGGAAACACCAAATTAACTGGTCACTGGTTGCACATTAAACACTTAAACTGTTAATCTAGGTCCCTTAAGATGCTAAACTGAGTGGTCCTTAGCTACTAGTGCAAGTTTTGTTACACTGTGTCTCCCTAGCAGCATCCCTCCCAGCATCGTACCAGCAGACCCGCTCAGAAGCTTCAAGGCCAAAGGAGCACTTCTCTCATATCCCCAAAGACCTTTTTTTGTGAATTCAGTTGTAGGGTCCATAGCACAAGCCAAAGATAAATATGTATCTGCCACGGAATGGCTGTAAATTGACCTGGGGGTACCTGGAGGAAGAAACTGTAATCCCTTCCACCTCCATAGGTGTAGCTCTCTAAAGCACTATGCACTCCAAATTCCTTGGAGTGGGCTAAGCATTAAGAGAATCTCCCTGTAGGCTCTGATAAAGTATCACATTATTAACATTCAACATTTTTCTCAGTGTAGGCTTTATATGCCGCATGTCAATTGCTCTGTGAAGCAGGAACTGCCTTCTCCTCTTCTCAGTCTGTCTCACCATCTATACATCAGCAGCTCTGAGTCACACACAGAGACAGTGTGGGAGTGAAAGGATCAGTGGAAATGGGGCTCACTGCATCCCTACCTCTGCCTTATAGGGTGGGCAGGGTATTATTGCAGCAACATCAGTGGAAGATAGATGACACGGTTCTAAAAAAAAAGGCAACTGTCACATAATGTTTTATATTGGTGGGATAACACCTCCCTCCTGTGCTGTGTAGCTACAGCCTCACAAGGTTGAATGATAGAGTGCCAGCTTTCCATGTGTAGGCTCTCCTGTATTATCTTTTTTTGGCCGTCCTATGACTGCTGTGACAGCAACCAAGCCGGTCGTAGATATAGTCTCAGGTTCTTCCTGAATATGCTGTTGTCACTCGTGTCATGTTTGTACATCTAATTGCTTATCAACGCACTCAGCACAGTGGGGACCATCTGCTAAGCCAGGTTTCAGATCCGTTTACCCCCACTGGGATTCTGTTTCCTGGGATGGGACAGCCACACAGTGTCCCTAAAACACATCACCACCACCAGCTCGCCGCTCGCTGCTCACAGTTTCCATGAGATCATTAGGGGATGATCGCAGGTGATGTAACAGGCACAGGGAAGATGGGAGGGAGAAATATTACTGCATGAGAGCGTAGGTGAGATATTGAAAGAAAGGGAATTCAAAAAGACATAAAATCAAGAGGAAAATTCGTATTGACCTGAATATAGATTTCTCCTTAGTTTTTAGAGGCTAAAATACACATTTGCATTTTTTTTTACTTCAAAATACCTTGATCATTTCTTTTTTAGCTGCTAAATATTTTTAGACATTTCTTTTAAGCTTTGCCAGTCAAATGTCCTAAAAAAAAAGTCTGGTCTTATTCACTTAGGAGTGAATCAGAGAGGTGGAGACATTTTTTTTAGCTTTGTTACTGAGGTTCTCTCACATTAGGAGCCATGGCAAGGTGCTAATTAAATGGTTAGTAGATTGGTCTCTGCCTGCAGCCCTAAATTGCATCAGTATTGACTTCAAAGCCCTATTGCATCAAAGAAGGACCAGAAGCAGTA
>OMNW01011673.1:0-10801 GCA_900303245.1 Selene dorsalis | reverse complement strand
TACATTATACAAGTTCAGTCAATGAGAAGAGAGAACTGTGTCAGAGAACTGTTCATTTCATGACTCATGGTTCAGTTTACATCCATATTCTAGCCCGCACCTGTTGATCACATGCTGTCTGTGTCTTTTTCTATTCAGGTGGGCAGCATGTTCCAGCTCCCTGTCAATAACCTGGGCAGTCTGCGGAAAGCGAGGAAGAATGTCAAGAAGGTTCTGGGAGACATCGGCTTGGAGTTCTGTAGAGATCACCTAGAGGTGAGCAGCCCACACTCTGGTGTTTTCATCATGTCCACACACACAACTGCTTGAAATCTGGGTGTCCTCTTTGTGTCCGGTCTCAAATTTAGCCATCAAGTGAAAATTGTAATTGACTGTCATGTTTCCTGCAGCTCAGATTGATTTCCAAATTTGGATAGTTTTTATCTTTATAAGACACATGGTTTTACATATGGTGGTCTGTGTGTTTATTTTTCCTCAGGTAAACTACTGTAACGCTCTCTGTAAGGCTCTCATTACCCCTATTTTAATTTCGCTCTATTGGCTGCCTATTACTTTTTGTATTGATTTTAAACAGTACTTTTAAAACCTTGCATCATCTAGCCCTGAATTACATCAAGAGCATATTAACCCCTTGTAAGCCTGGCCAGATCAGCAGGCCGTGGCTTCTGCTTATTTCCAGAGTATGTTTAATTACTGAGGGCTGACAGGCGTTTGCAGGCCGAGCCCCCAAACTCTGAAACAGTTAACCTGCTGAGATAAGGTCTGCTGAATCTGTCACTGCTATTCATATCTTAAAACTTTCTTTTTATGAACGCCTTTATTTCTGTTGTTTTTCTTGTTTATTCTTATTTTTTGGTAAAGCACGTAACAACCTTGCTATGAAAAGTGCTATAAATAAAGGTAATCATAATATCATAATTATTATTGTTATACTGCGCATCTGTGTTAAGTTTTTTTTGCCATAAGAAGGGTTCAGCTTATGTGATTATTACCAAATAAGACTTTAGTTATCTTCAAACATCTGTTTCTCAGAATGCTTCTTCTTTGGATGCATGTGCCTATAACTGTTGCTTTGGTTTAACAATAAGGTCAGTTTAGGAGTTGAGATAATTCTTCTGTTCGTCTCGCTGCAGGAGCTAAGTGATGAGCAGTGGGGTGCCTGTCTTTGCTGCAGAAATGTAGATAGTGTTTGATGAAAGGAGTCTATGAACTGGACTTTTACAGTATGATGTGATTATCCTCATTGACACAGCGTCCTCATTCTGTTACACCTCTCTTACGTTAACATAAAAGCTGCCAGTGCTCTCAGCTCCATGCTACCAGCTCCAGTGTCAGCTGGTAGCTGCTAGCGTGCTCTCCACTGTTGCCAGGTTACCTATGTTCAATGCTGATATGTTGGCCTTGATTTTCAGAAGGATTGACTTAACATCTGTCCGTTACTTGTTTTTACAATATTTATAAAACTTGGCTGAAAGCTTTTATAGCACTTGACATAATGAGTTTGTCAGTATTAGAGACCTAATATCGGTATTAGGTCCAGTACTGACAAAATGTTATGTATCAGACATCAGATTGACAGCACCAATCCAGACTCACATTCTGAAGTTTACACATCAGGTCTGTCGCACTGAAGACATGAATGAACTGATTGCAACAACAGTAGCATAGCAGTTAGCCAGGAGTGTTAGCAGTGAGCTAACCCAACATGCCCTGAGTTTCTGCTGAACTTCCAGCAGACCACATAAAGGTCTTGAAATACATTTAATGCAAATATGATAATTATTGGAATCAGTATTTGTATTGTCACATATGTAGTGGAATCAGATCAGAACTGAGAAAAATGAATCAGTGCACCTCTAGCGTGTCTCCAGGTGTGAGGGGAGGGGCTAAAGCCTGGTTTATACTTCAGCCTTGACTTGACTCCATAGGTACAGTAGGTAGGGTGTGGCTGCACACCTCCCTGGAAACCACATACAACAGCTGTGCTTGGTCTCCTTGGTAGCGTCTCTCAGCAACACAGGGAACTCACAGCCATGCCTCCATCAGCTCAGTGGTCACACACACCATCTCCTCTGGTGTCTTCTCTCTTTTCTGAGTTGCAGTTATTCAGTATAAGAAACTGTTGTTCAGCTTGCATCAGCCCCAGCTCCAACGTGATGATCCGCTCAGGGTCACTTGCTCATTGTGTTTAAAAGTGCATGTGCAGTGGCGCAGGAGCCCCACAGCCAACTAGCGTTTCAGCAGTGTAACAGCAGAGCGACACAGACGCAGCCGAGCACCAGTAGAAATGCTCTCAGCAGCGTAGGCCACCTGTGTAGGCTGCAGCGTAGGCTCTGCCTTGAATCCTACGCAGAAGCACAAACCAGACTTAACACACACACACACTGTGTTAGAGAAAGCGGAGGAGAGGAACGTGACCTCAAATTACAGAAAGCACAGAAAAGAAATGAAACGAGTGCAGATGAACAACATTTTTATCTTGCATCTATAGAGTCAGTCTTTGCTTGGTGGATGTCTCCTCATTAATCTTTGTCTCCTTGTTGTTTAGGACTATAAAGACTTCACTCCTCCAGAGGTGTATATAAAGCACACTACCTGGGAAGATGTGTGCATGTGGGAACCATCACATACCAAAGTCCAGGTGTGTGACACACACACACACACACACATACACTCTCACTGACTGTTGTTTTGAATTATTTGTCTGGTTGACACCACGGAAACAGAAAATAAGTGTGAAGTTAGTATAAAATGGTTTAATTTTCTCAGACAAAGAAGTCTAAGCTTTTTTTTTTCCCACCTCTGTGTCTCCAGGACTACAGATCAAAGCCCTTCTGCTGCTCCGGCTGCCTCTTTTCATCCAAGTACTTCTCTGCATACAAGAGCCACTTCCGCAACGTCCACAGCGAGGACTTTGAGAACAACATTCTGCTCAACTGCCCCTACTGCACTTACAATGGTAACAAAAAGACTCTGGAGACGCACATCAAACTTTTCCACATGCCCAACAACAGCGTGCGGCAGGGGCCCGGTGGGATGGTGGCAGGGGGCGGTGGGCTCATGATGAAGGACGGGGTGCTGAAGAGGACTGGGGACAGCGTGGAGCAGGCGGTGTACTACTGCAAGAAGTGCACCTACAGGGACCCTTTGTACAATGTAGTGCGAAAGCATATCTATCGGGAACACTTCCAGCAAGTCGCCCAGCCCTACATCGTGAAACCAGGAGAGAAGTCGCACGCTCAGAATGGCGGCACTGGGAATACAGAGACAAACAGCGTTAACAGCAACCAGATTCACTGCAAGAAGTGTCTGTTTGTCCCGAGAACCTACGAAGCACTTGTTCAGCACGTCATCGAGGACCACGAGAGGATCGGCTACCAGGTGACCGCTATGATCGGGCACACGAGCGTGATATTCCCCCGCCCCAAACCCATCCTCATGATCCCTTCCAAGTCCCAAGGAGACAAGACCATCATCGGGATGGGCCCTAAAGGTGCAGTGATGGCCACTACGAGGTCTCCTGGCTCGCAGCAGTTGGGTCGGATCGTTGCCTCATCAAAGACGGGCTTCGGCTCTCAAAGTCTCCTATCTGGGATGAAACATGACGCGATAGGATTAAAGGCTGGGAGCACCCATCCTTTCTCTGTTGGCGGGCAGCAGGTGAGGGTGACTCTACCAGGGAACGCCCAGGTGTCTATGCCCCAGCAGTCACATGCAGCAAAGCAGCTTATTTCTGGTGGCGGCCTGCGGAGTCCTGTCGTGGTCAACTCCTCTTCCTCGCTGAAATCCAACCCTCTGGGGTCACGCGTCCAAGCGGCAGCTACAACGGTGGCGTCGGTCACGGCTAAGAAAGGCGGTTCCTCGGTCCTGGGTACATCCTACACACAGAAGTGGAAGATCTGCACCATTTGCAACGAGCTCTTCCCAGAGAACGTGTACAGTTCTCACTTTGAAAAGGAGCACAAAGCAGAGAAGGTGCCCGCTGTCGCCAACTACATCATGAAGATCCACAACTTCACCAGCAAATGTCTCTACTGCAACCGCTATCTCCCCAGCGACACACTGTTGAACCACATGTTGATCCACGGCCTGTCTTGCCCTCACTGCCGTGCGACCTTCAACGATGTGGAGAAGATGGTGGCCCACATGCGACTCTCGCACCCGGACGAGAGCGTAGGCCCACGCACAGACTCTCCTTTGACCTTTGACCTCACTCTGCAGCAGGGCAATCCCAAGAATGTTCAGTTGATTGTTACTACCTACAACATGAGAGATGCCCCAGAGGAGTCGGTGGCGTTTCACGCTCAAAACAACACCACCTCTGGTTCATCGGCCTTGGCCTCTTCCCTCATATCAGGCAAGAGGTTAATGCCTCAGCACCCACCCAAACCATCCTCGGTGGCTGCTGACGGTGCACCAGCCAAGAGTGCCCCACAGGCATCTGTGCCCTACAAAAGGGACGTGGGCAAGACACTATGTCCTCTCTGCTTCTCTATCCTTAAGGGCCCAATCTCAGACTCACTGGCTCATCACCTGAGGGAGAGGCACCAGGTGATTCAGACAGTCCATCCTGTAGAAAAGAAACTGACCTACAAGTGTATTCACTGCTTGGGGGTTTATACTAGTAACATGACTGCCTCCACCATCACTCTACACTTGGTGCACTGTCGAGGTGTAGGGAAATCCCAGAATGGGCAGGACAGCAGGGCGGCTCATTCTTCTCGGGTCAGCCAGGCTCAGAGCAGTGCTCTCAAACGGGCCAGCTTCGATAGCTCGGACACTAGTGCACCAAAGCGAAGGAGGCCAGGCCCTCCGGGGGAAAGGGCCCACCCACGGGACATCAACGGCCCATCTGCATTTGTAGAAAACCCTGATGAACCTGTGGTTCTGGCTCTCGACCCCAAAGGACACGAGAATGACTCGTACGAGTCCAGGAAAGCGTTTCTAACCCAGTATTTCAATCGAGCGCCATACCCCACGCAACGGGAGGTGGAGAAGCTGGCAGCCAGCCTCTGGCTGTGGAAGTCAGACATCTCCAGCCACTTCGTCAACAGGAGGAGAAAATGCGTGCAGGAATGCGAAATCCAAAATGCCAACGTTTTGCTGGGCTTCAATATGCACGAGATGAGCAAAGTGAGTCACGAGCTGGCGTGCGTCCAGGACAGCGCGTACGAGGGCAGACACAGCAAGAGGCGGACATCCAGGATGCACATGGGGGTGTCGGAGGACGCTCTCAGGAGACACAGGGCGCTCATAGCTGCTAATGGTGGTGTGGCCCCACCGGCTAAGGGAAAGCCAGGAGGACCTGTGGAGGGCTCTAAAGCGGCACCACCGGCCCCCAAAGCCAACAGTGCCAGCAGAGACCAAACCAAGACAATCAACAGCACCTTACCACAGAAAATGCCTCTAGACCTCTCTGAGCCCATCGCCATCGACTCTGACAGTGATGAGGAAGAGCAGCAGAAAAATAACAAGGACCAAGAGGGAGAGGTACATCGCCATGGTAACGAACAGCTTACCAGAGCTAAGGAGAAAATGGAGCAGAGGATGGGGGCCAAGATCGTCTCGGACGTAGACGACATGTCGGACGACGACGATGACGACGACGACGAGGACGACGACGAAGACGAGGACGACGAGGAGGACGAGGAGGACGAGTACGAAGGGGTGCACATGGAGAACGGCTTCAGGCCCGCGGAGAGCTCGGAGAGACAGGCTGCTAAGGGAAGAGACTCTCTGCCCATCATCATCCCCAAGTTTGTCCCGTCGTCCGCCAGAAGCAGGAGAGACGGAGCCCAGCTGGGGAAACAGCAGGTCTGACTGGAGGACGCAGAGAGACTCGCAGTCAGAGACACTTTAGGTTTGATCCACGCCAACAAATCTGCCTCGCCTAAACCGAAGGACGCTGCCTTGTTACACTGGGCATCTGTGATGGAGGGAGGGAGCAGGAGAGAAGGAGGGAGGGAGGAGTAAAGTCTCCTTGAGTGAAAACTCAAAACAAGCCATTCAATGACATTTAAAGGCAGGACTCGAAGAGCAGCTACAGGACTGATGTAAAGATATGTGAACAAAGTTTTAATGTTTCTCTCCCCCAACCCCTCCTCCCCCTCTGAGTGGAAGGGTGGCAGTGGTGAAGGGGGGGTTGGAGGGGGGGGACACAAAGACAACAGTGAAGTTACACCAAACAAATAGAAAAAGTTTTTTGCCTTCTATCTACTTTATTACACTGAGGAGTTAGTAATGTTGATTTAGCCACTGAACTTGTGAGTGTGGCTTTAAAACATTGAGTTGTTGTGAGGTAAAGCTTTCAGGCCGACCAGATTATCCATCATTTTTCATGTAGTTATACCGAGATAGGTAGTGTAAATTTTGTACAGTCTTTTAGACATGTTTGGACAGACGTTGCCGTACATGTACCCTTAAATATTTGCTATTACCTGTGTGTAAGGTAGCATCATATGTTCTATATTGATATGCTTAACGATAGGTGTTGCTTTGGTGGCTGGTATTTTCTTGTATGTTTAAGTTTATTTTTTAACAAAAACCTAGTTTTTTGTTTTGTTTTGTTTGTTTTTTTTTTTTTTGCAAAAATAATATATCTATATATATGAATGAAAGATCTGAATTGATTTGTTTTGCTTTTCAATTTGAGTATGATTTTAATTTTTTTTTTTCTCTCTCTCTTTTTTAATGATTTCTGTCCTGAAAGAAAATTGGCGCTGAGGTATTCTCCTTGTCTCACAGTGTAAAGGAGCACTTCACCTACTTTCTGTAGCCCTGTGCTCATCCGCCTCGACTGTAATGTACTTTCTACTTTCACAGTTTCAACTTTTATGTTTCTCTGTCCCACAAAACTGGACAATGACCACAATACTGACATCCACATAAGTTTTTTTCTCCCCAGAAAAGAGTTGTGTTCAGTATGTGTTCTATGAATTGTGTGTATTTGTTTTATGTCTTCATTTTTCACTTAAGCATTTATGAACAATAAAGTGCTGTAATTGTGCTTCTCACACAACTGATGGCGAGGTGTGCTGCTTTCTTCGTGCAGATGGATCGTGCACAGAAATGATTCTTGTTTTGAAACGCCTCGTTAACATTGTTTGGTTAAACTGTAATGAGTGCTTCATGCTAAATAGCACAACTTTCTATACATTACATACATGATTAAATGTCCCATTATGGAATCTTTGAATTAGGGCATTCAACTGTTGAAATTATTTAATCATGATTAATTGCAGTTAATTCATCACACATTTTTTTATTTGTTCAAAATGTACTTTAAAGGGCTATTTTTTCATGTGTTAAATAATGGATAAATATGCTGCTGTATGGAAATGTAACTTAATCATACATCAGCCAACAGTGACTAATATTGTCCAGAAACCCTGAAAGGCCTTACTGCACTTGGCATGAAGACATGCAAGTAACACGAAGGCATCATCTGAGCGGGAACTGTTAGCAGAGACGGTTTAGCTTGCAACTGGGTGAACTGATTCAGACTATCGGCTAATGTAACACGTGTGTTCTTCACTCATTAAATAAATAAATAAAAAGTGGTGTCAGAAGGAAATGTCATGAAGTGCTTTGACAGCTCTCACTTCAAACTGTTAACCTGCACACTGATGACATGCCTCTACCTTTGGCTCTTGTTTATTTAGTTGATTATCAGAAGTTTGTGAAAACTGCACTCTCTGATGCATTGGTTGATGTTTGCAAATACTGTAGTCCAGTGATGCCCTCCACCCTCCACCCCTTCCCAGAGCACTCCCAAGATAAATCTTAAAGGTCACCAGATAAATCTCCCAAACATCAACCAATGTTAACAGATATCTCTGTTGCAAAACACTCATCACTGTTGAAACACGTTGCTCAACGAGAGAACCGGCGCAGCATCGTTCTTACATGAAACTGTCAGCAGTGTCAGAAGGAGGAAGGAGACGTTGAAGAGCACAAAGCAGCGGTGATGCACAGACAGTTCTGATTCTGTAGGAGGGATGAGATGGATCGCAAGTGCCCACTGCTGCACTGTGTTGTCACCAACTTGTCTTGAGTTTCTTCATAAAGCAAAATAAATATTTTGTCACAAACGCACAAGAAAGTGACATTTGTGAAATTAGACTGATGATGTATATTGATGCATTGAGCTACCAGGGTAAATAAATCAGTTTACATGTGACTTGAAAAGCATGTTGCAGGTTTTTTACAAAACTCATTCTGTACGACCAGCCCAACAGTGAACTGAAGCCAAATCCAGGCAGCAGCCAGGAAGGAGGGATATTTCTGAGCAGAGCCAAAAAGATGCCTGTCACATGTTTTTCTGTGGGTTACAGTCATTTTAAAGTGATATCAAAGTGTACTGATCTTCTCTCTATTTGTCCATAAAAGTAAAGCAAGTATGAAAATGATCCTTTCCCCATCCCAAATTAATTTAATCTTAATTAGGATGATTTTAAAATTAGCCAAGTGAATATTTCATTGAGCAATCAAATCTGACATCCACATCCATCAGCCTATTGTAATGAGGTTTACATCCTCAGTGGTAAATATGAACTCAGGATAGAATTCTAAACAGATACTAATATATTAAGAGATAGGGTTAGGTTTAGGGCTAGGGTAGGTTAACTTTGATTAAATTAATGTATTACAAGATGA
This sequence comes from Selene dorsalis, assembly GCA_900303245.1. Taxonomy (NCBI): domain Eukaryota; kingdom Metazoa; phylum Chordata; class Actinopteri; order Carangiformes; family Carangidae; genus Selene; species Selene dorsalis. The sequence goes on along the minus strand of OMNW01011673.1, from coordinate 2,146 downwards.
ATACAGCTATAAACTGTTACTGCTACTGAGAAAATAGTAAATTACAGTTACTAATCAAAATGTTTGGTGATTGACAGGAGGTTATATCCAAATATATGTGTAGAATATAACACTCATTCTGTTGCCTTTGACAGCTAGGTCTTAGACACCACTCACTGAATCAGGTACACCTGTTCAACTGCTCGTTAACACAAACATCTAACAGGCCAATCACATGGCAGCAACTCAGTGTATTTAGGCCTGTAGACAGAGGATCTGCTGAAGTTTAACCTGAGCATCAGAGTGGAAGAGAAAGGTGAATCGAGGGATTTTCAATGTGACATGGTTGTTGGTGTGAGTACTTCAGGAACTACTGATCTGCTGGGATTTTCACACACAACCATCTCTATGGTTTACAGAGGCTGGTCTGAAAAGAAGAAAACATCCAGCGAGCAGAGGTTCTGTGGACAAAAATGTTCTTGTTGATGCCAGAGGTCAGAGGAGAACGGCCAGACTGGTTCACAGAGCAGTAACTCACATAACCACTCATTACAACTGAGGTCTGCAGAAGAACATCTCTGAACCACAACCTTGAAACAGATGGTCTACAGAAGCAGCAGCAGCAGCAAAAGAAGAACCACAGCAGGTGCCACTCCTGTCAACAACAACAGGAAACTGAGGCTAAAATAATTTACACAGGCACCAAAACTGGACAGTGGAAGGGGGAAAGACGTTGCCTGGTCTGATGAGTCTCAATCTCTGCTCCAGCATTCAGATGACCAGGTCAGATGTAAACAACATAAAAGCATATTTTCTTGGCTCACTTTACACACCATGTCGCAAAGCCCAAATCATCTCAAACTGGTTTTTTGAGTCAACCGAACTCAAACAGCGTCCATATCCACCAGATCTCAGTCCAACAGAGCTTTGACCTTTGGGATGTGGTGGAACAGGATATTCACATTATGTATGTGCAGCCAACAAATCTGTCAATATCATGTCAATATGGACCAAAACCTCTGAGGATTGTTTAAATACTGCGGCCGGTGAGTGTATACTCAGACTTAAAACACACAGATGTTCCAGTTGAGTCAATTACCTGACATATCCCAAACCAAGAGGTCCATCATATACATATGTACATGTATTTGTCTGTGTCTATATACAGTATTTAGGCCCCAGAGGCCCAGGTTCAAACCAACTTACCCTTTACATAGGTCTGTATGTATAAACATAGATTTTCTCCTTCCATCTCATCATCTGAGCTGAGCACCTTGATTCCTCACATATTGAGGTTGAGCTTCGTCACGCAGGAGTTGTGTCTTTAAGTTGCCAAAAATAGTTCCAGGAACATCCAGCATTGCTTGGTAACCAAAATTAAGTTGCCCACAAGATCACAGTGGTGTGATGATGTCTCTGGTGTGATGGAGGACGAGAGTTTACTGCTGGAGAAAGACTCGGCAGTGTGTTTCTAACCATAGAAATTACAGGGAGTCGATGACGTTATCATGATGAAATGTGCTGAAAAGGATTTTAATCCAAATGTTGAGGTTATGAATAGTGACAATAAGTGCCCATCTATGTACCTATATACATATATATATATATATGTTTTGTGTGTCTGTCTCGTCTAGTGTATTTTATATGGACCAATTTGAGTCTGAAATGAAGATTGACTGATATACATACATAAAGCATAGCTGTGATTGAACGTCCATGTTTCCAGGTGTTATAGGGAGACATGAAAGAGAAAATGTGATGATGTGTTTGTCAGAGAGCCGTATCATGTCTCTTTGTGTTCTGGTTTTAATGCTGAGACCAAACAGAGTCTGTCTGAATGTTACCACAACGCTACATTATTAACCCTTTGCTGACATGTGGACACCATTGGATGAAAGGTGTTCTCCCAGAGTGCAGATCACTCAGTTCTCACTTGAGTATCTCCCAAGTCACACAGGGTAAATTGTGAGTGAGGTCGATGCGTGAACTCACTCTGTGTATTTTTTTTAACCTCGAAGTATTTCATTAAAATCCCATCCATCGCCGCCCAGGGATGAGGAATCTAAAATGGAGGGAAATTACCCCAGTGCAATAGAGAGAGAGAGAGAAAGAGAGAGAGAGAGAGAGAAAGAGAGAGAGGTAGGAAGGTAAGACTCTCCTTGGTTAG
>OMNW01011672.1:0-12394 GCA_900303245.1 Selene dorsalis | reverse complement strand
ATTAAAAAAAAAAAAAAAAAAAAAAAAAAAAAAAAAAGATCGCTGTAATTATTATTATTGCTGCAAGCACCAAAACCAAGTGTCCCTGTTAGATTTAATATTGTCATATTTAATTAAACTATTGGCAATATATATTTTGCCTGTTCTTATTACTTTCCAAGACACAAGCACTACATCTCATGACTACCAACATTAGTAAAAAAAAAAAAAAGAAAAAAAAAAGAAATTTCAAATAATATGTGTTAAAATGTGGCTCTATGTGTGGGTCTGTGTATGTGTGTGACTCAGTCATTGAAATTGCCACATAATACAGACTTTCTACGGAAGACTTTATAATTTAACATTAGTTTTCACCTTAGTGGAAAATTCTGACTTTGCCCTAGAGTGTGTTCACAGCAGGCCGACATGTCAGTGAAAGCTGCGATGCTGTGTCATGTTTCCTCATTCTATTTCATGCACGCATCTAATCATGTTAGCCCATCAGTTCACACACACTGTATATTCCATCCATAAATCCCATGCTGAGCAGAAATCTGATATATGAGGATGAATAAGCACATGTACATTTGTGTTCTGGACAATAAGTATAAATTACAGCCAGAGAAAAGCAGAATTTCCCCATCAGTTTTCCCTGTCTAAACTGCGTTTTGAAAATTGCAACCAGCTGGTTTGTGTGTGTGGAAGGCTTTTGTCGCCTGTCATTTGTTATCTCGATCTCCTACAGCAGAATCAGGCGGCTCATCAATCCTCTCACAGACCTGTCCACGTCAAGATGACTGGAGGTACTGACGGGGGACGAGACACCAAACACACTCTGGTGGAGGTTTGATGTGTTACAACCAAACCATGATTTTGTTATAATTTGCAGGCCATTGTAAACTACACAGTACTGACACAAACACACTGTGCGTGGAGCAGTCGCATTCTCATCAGCATCTAATTTACCCAAGTCTGTCAGTCATGCTCGGAATATTTAGCCAGCTAATAAAAAGAAAATGAAATGACCTAAACGCCAATTATGATAATTGATGAGGGCATTTATTAAGTCATTAAAATCTCACGTTCATTTGTTAGTGTGGCAACTTCCTGCAGCTCTCGTCTCTTCTGAATTGTACTTTTTCATCCGCCAGGGCAGAAACAGGCATTTAAAGACCTAACTCTAAAAATCACAATATCTGCAGTCTCACTGTGCGTTTGTCATGTGCACAGAACAACCATCACCAATCGGAGATGAGCTCAGCTACCGTGGGCACAAAAACACAAACTGCAGTTACTGCCTAACCCCATTAATGTACAGGGTAATAATCTAAACCCATCTGTTTAACAGGTTTTGGTCAATATTTGATCATACTGAATATTGTGATATTTTCTGCTATATCCATTATTTTCCATAATATTGAACCTTTTTAAAAGAAAAAAAAATGCAGACAGCCATGCAGAGTCCATGTCTTTGTATCACTGCTAGATACCTACACTGTAACTTGGTGTGACAGATTTTGAACTGCTGTTTATTTGTAGCATAACTTGAGACATAAAATCCTATGATATAATTAAAAATACCCAAAATATCAATAAAATAATCAAGTCATATATTTTTAAAAACAACTGAAACATAACATCTAATGATAGAATTACGTATTATTAAGATGTGAAACTTGAAATACAACAATATTATTGTAAGAAAATGTAACAATATAATTATAATGAAGAAATGAACTGAGATAATATTGTATATTACAATGTCTGGGATTAACTGTATTGTGGAACTGAGTTGTAGGTACCACCCATGACTAGGAAGGCTGTTTGACTGTATCAACTCGCTTTCCAACTTCTCTCTGCCCAAATAGAGATTCCAGTCGGGTCTAGAGAGATTTGGACAAGTGGGAAGTATGAGGACTTTTTGGGCAAAATAATCAATTTGATTACAAATTTTCTATGCTGTTACGATAGATACCAATATTATACATCAAGAATGTGCAACCACATAAAGGGTGCACTCACTCTAATCATTCAAAGAACAGGCAGTTGCACTTGCTACTTTTAACTGCTGCAGCACCCTCTTAATAGATGAAGAATTAGAGGATATGCAGGCTTGAGATTTGGAAGTTGACATTTGTCCCGCCTCCTTTTTCTGCTGCTGTAATTCCAGTCTTCCAAAGTCCTCTATTCCCACTAAGGGCCTCCCGTTGGCAGGTGACAGTTCAGTGGATGGGCCCCTTAGCTAGCTCCCGGATGTTCTTACGGGAGGTTGGGAGTGGTGGTGGTAGGGGGATAGCGTTCATACAGAGTCAAGGGAACTTTCCCCCACTCCCCTCACCCCAACCCAGGTTTAATGGTGTGGAGCGAGCCCCTTCACTCCCACTGCTCTACAAGCATCAAAACTATGGACAGAGAGGCAGGAGTGGAGCCCTGTTCTCAGTTCCACTCTGCTTAACAGGTGCAGGCATGTTCTCACACATGCACAGAGAGAAAGAGAGAGAAAGAGAGAGAAAGAGAGAGAGAAAGAGAGAGAGAGAGAAAGAGAGAGGACTGCACACAGGACTGCCACCTCTTGTCAAGCATATTGTGGTGGCACGGCATGAGTTTTAGTTCCTCTGAGGGAAACACTTTGTATTTGCAGAGGTTGTGTATTCAGTGTATTTCAGTGCATGTGTATGTGTGTGTGTCCCTCAGAGCAGGACAAGGTTACAATGACAGACGTTTAATCCCAGTGGTTGTCTGGGTTTGAGCTTAAACAAGGAACCAAGTCGAAGCGTATAGTTGACCCCCTCTTACAAGTCTTTACCCGACTGGAACTGCCGTCAAATAAAAAGTCTAAGAAATACCACCGAGGAAGAAAACCTCTGTCCCTCCCTGCTGAGAGAAGTTTCTGAGAGGGAGCAGAGGGCTTAGCGTAGCGTTAGGCTGAAGCTTTGGGCTGATATTGGCCTTTGATAAAAAAAAAATCTGTTTGGATCCAGCCGGTGTGGACCATCTCTGATATGATGGAAGTTCCTGCCCGACCTGACCACAGATAGTCATTCCATTCTTATTATTTTTGTATTTGATGTCAGAATGAGAAAAAAAAAAAAGTGAGGTTTTTATCCTACATTCTGCAGTGAAGCCTGTCTCACTGCATTGTCTGGCGCAGTGTCCCAGGTGGAAGAAGTAGTGTGTCCTTAATATAAGGTAATAGACAAATCTACAATAACCGTTTCTTCTTCTTCTTGCCAGACACAATGACACTCAGCTTCATCAGCTGTCAAGTGTGCAGTTAATCTGTTGGTGGGTTTATGAAATTTGCACACACGCACACACACACGGCATTTTTTAGCTGGAAGGTAACAGGGGAAGAGAAGAGACGTAGGGCCAGCCCCATAAAAACTGACTGATAAAATTTCCACCACTGGTCAGCACAAGTGCTGAGCCACAGTCTATCGCTATGGTTTCCCAGCTACTCAGCAACTGCAGAGAAGAGGAGGAGCACTTCTAGTACACAGGGCCACACTCCGATTACAGTATATAATAAATAAACAAAGAAACCTAGCCATAGCCTGTCTGAGTGATGACTGTCCAGTAAATTCTGCTGAAATCACAGCTCAGTATTTGTCTTTCATCTGTGTATTGAAGTTGTGGTTATAAAATCTGGATTTAACCATAAGAGGTCCAGTCATAAATTAGGTATTGACCTGTCTTGTTTCTACATATACTCATGCGTGCACACTTTTTTTAAACCTAGAATCAAACAAGTATCACAAGATAGTATGTAAAATGTAAAGAGATCTAAAAACAAAAACTAGGTTTCATGAGATATATTACCACATACAGCACAATGTGTCTGTTATCAGCAATTCTATATTCTATAAACCATGTCAAGCGTAAACATGTAAATGAATGAATACAAATGCAATAACACATTTCAAATTTCATGTGAATTTGTTTTTTGCAGTCTCATTTAGAAAGCACGTGCTTTTAAAAATCTTTAACACACATGTCCACTTGCGAACACACCCACATTTAATAGCTAATCCTACAACCACCTTAATGAGCTCCCAAAGTTTCAGCACCTCCCTGTGAGACAGATGTACACGCAGCTTCATCCTCTAGATGCAGTCAATGACCAATCTAGCTTAGTTACAGTCTTGTGTTGCCTTGTGCTGTGTACTCATATGCTCTTATGTTCCAGCTGTCTGTTTGCTGCTTTGCATTTAAAAAAATGTTTAAGAAGTGCCCGTGTTGGGATTAGAGGGCTGATATTTTGGTATAAAAGCAAGAGAAGAGAAAAAAGGAGGGGGAGAAGCCACTGAGTCTGTGATGGTACATATAAACTTTCCAGGGAAATCTATCCCTCCTCAGTGGAGGTTGACACGAAGCAAGAGTGCAGACTGATGATGCTGGACCCTGGTCCTGCTGTGGTTATGATAATACTGCCACCTAGAGGCGCACACACACACACAGGATCATGACACTGAGGGAGGGTGTTTGAGAGGCAGATTTCACTCCATTCTGTAATCGATACCAATCAAAAGTAGCGTAACCCAAGGTAAAAGGAGAGAAATGATATTCATGGTCAAACAGAACGTATAAAAGTTGGTGATTACATTCACTGACAGTTAATTATTTGATCTTCGTATATATGCATTGATTACATAATAAGGCACCTTTTTTACAAAAAGACTACTTTTATAAAAGAATTACAAATGGTTTATATTATGTTATTATTCCAATTGGTAATAATGCAACATAAATAAACATTTATAAAGTAAAAAGATCCCTACAGTGATGCTGATGTGTTCTACACTTCACTACCAGGCTCTTTTCTCCAGTTATAAATGGTAGTAACTCATTAGTGAGATGAATGGGTGGTAAGCATAAGCATTAACTTGATCTTGCCAAACAGTGAGTCTGCATTGATTATTATGTGTTTATAATTGTTTATGATTTATAAAGTGTAACAGCTGAATTCATGACCATATTATGAATCAACCATGGTATACATAATGATATGTTGTCAGACATCATTCATTCAGGAAAAAAAACAAGGCAGGTGAGAAGCTGCCTTCATAATCTCCATAAGACTTGAACAGCTTGTACGCTCTACAAGGCTCTTCAGCTTTAGACTCACTCACACACTCAAGATGAAGCACCTAATAAACACTTACATGCAATAATGATAATTTATGTTCAATGCACGGCAATCTTAATTCACTCTTGATGAAAAATAGCAGTAACGCAGACCTCCTTTTCTCTCCTCTTGCCTCTGCCTGTGATGTGCATCTCAAGTGATCACTTGTGATCACTTCTTACGTCCCTGCATATACATCATCTCTGCTTGTAAAGACTAAATGCATTGTTTGTTTAGTTGAGCAATGAGCAAAGCACTTTCCCTGCCTAGGCTGCCACAAATTAAAAGAAGAAGAAATCATGCCTTTCTATTCCTTGTGCTTTCTTTTTTTTTTTATTTCCACATGTATATTTAGTGTGTACTCCATCAGAACACAGGGTACATACACGTAGACACGGATGAAAGTATATGTACAGTCCAGACCACCTCAAAGAGTGCTCTGGGCTGTCAGATTTCAGTGTATCCTCAATGAGCCTTGGGTGTGTTCACACCTTGACTTTGAGCTGACCACAAGGGATCTGATCACGAGACACGTGTCATTTCCAGGTATGAACAGGGCCAGACGTTCCAGACACTTAGATGTCCTGTTAGGTCACATGACAGACACAATGGTGTCAAAGAGTAAGAATGATTTGCTTCTGATATCCAACACAGTTCCTTTGTCTCTCTCTCTCTCTCTCTCTCCTTCTCTCCCTCTGTGTCTGAGCACTGTGTAATGACTCTGGTTAATTTCTCAGGGGAGAAACAGTAATAAGTGATCATCGACAAAGGCATTTCTATGGGGACATTCACATTATGTCTGCTTGGCCGCCTGGCTCAGCACATCTGTCTGAGTGTGATTTCCTCACCATTGAAACAGCATGCTCAGTGTGTGTGTGATGTTTATCAGTGTACTGTTAGGGTCAAACTGATAAACTGGACTGTATTTCCATTTCTTCGCTGCTAAGTGTCTATCCGCCATTTCTCCTGGCTTGACGGTGTCCAGCTGCTGTCTTCGTGGTAGTTTTTATACAAACCCACAGTGCTGCAGGCCCAACTTCACCTGCACTCTTGGATGGAGGAAACACACTGACACCCTGCTCAAAAATGTCCTGACTACACTGGGGGGGGGGCTCTCTGCAGACACAGTCACCACAAGAGTTGAGTAGAAGCCCATAGGTGATGATTAAGCAGGATTTTCTTTGTACAAGTCTAAATTTATTTTTTTAGTAAAATCCTACAGACTATACCATGCGTTAACATGATAACTTTGACAGCCCTGATACAAATGTTATATAGGTGAAAAAATAAAATTGAGGACACAAAACTGCCCTCTGTAGTGCAGCAGAAAATCTGAAAGCCATTTGTTTCTATTCAGGGAGTCTTCTGTATGAATCTAAACACTGTCTCCATACTCAGACATGCCTCAATACAGAGCTACAGAACCAGTTTATGTCTGGTGCATTTGGTCCTGAAGGCAGCAGAGCTTGATAGAAAATTGAGGCCTTTAAAGGCTGGCTTTGATCCTGACCCCTTCCACAGTACAAACAAGTTTGACCTCCACTTTACACCGACTGATCACAAAAACACAACAAATCCTGAAAAAAAAACACATATGTTATGTTACTGCACAAACTAGCAACATGGTGTTGGCCAAACAACAATAAAAAAAAAGAGCATGCTCAATCAGCTCCAGCTGAGAGGCAGGTGCAGAGATCACAAAACACAACATATAATTAATACGCATAAAAACACAGTGAGATCCAAGAGTCTGAAAATTTTCATCACTCTGTACAAAATCCTAAAACTGTAATTCCTAACATACAATTCATAACATATATGTCCTTACGGACCGATTAAGTCCACATTAATGTAGTGATGTGTTTAAAGCCAGTCTATACAGTCTGTGCAATGTGCTGCTAACAAACAATACAATGATAAGAGACCTCCACTGTGTCCAATTGCATATATTATGAATTGAGAGAATCATTCTTCTTTATGTTTGAGTGTGAAAGCCAACACAAAAGCACCATTACAATCTCAACAATGTATTGTTGAAAGCTTGTAACAGAGCTCTAACTTCATGTTTCTCAGGTTTTATTTATTCATTTATTTTTTTCTATAGTTGTGTTTTTAGTAGAAATATTTTTTAATGTTTAGAAATATTTTCCAAATGTTATGACATGTTAGGTTAGAAATTTTTGAAAAGTATCTGGTAGGATTTAATGTCTTCACATTGACCTTTACATGTTCGAGTCATCTTTTTATTAAACACTGAAATGTAGTGAGAAAAAAAAAAGATATATTTGATGACTTTAGTTTAGTTAGAAGTTGATGTAAATACTTCCTCTGGCTTGATTACTGACAAACCCTCTCTGTCTGTGGCTTCAAACTGTGTTACTACAGTCTCTGACACATCATTAGGATAACACGTTGCTGTAGGAATGGAGAGAAACAGACCAGTAACAGAGGAGGACGGACTGGTTGGTCAGGACTTCTTCCTACAGCAACGTAAAAAGATGCAACATGATTGAACACCAGCACAGCCTTCAGACCTGAACCATGCAGAGCTGGTTAAGAATGAACTAAACAGGGGGTGAAAGAGTAAAGGAGTTTAGCGCAACAAGATTCAATGGCTCTTTATGTTTAAATCTACAACTGTTTATTTGTCCTTTGCTTTATGTGTAAATTAAAACAACAGCTTAAAAAATGCTGGTGTCCCAAAATGTTAGGCTGTTTATCTTAAGTGAGATGAAATAAATCTATTGATCTAAGATCCAAACAAAAGGAGGGAAGTGGGATTGGACCTTTACTATAAAATTACAGTCTCTGCAAAAATGAATAACAACATAAAAACAACAACAAAATCCTGAGGGAAAGACTTAGTCCCCCTGCAGTTTGGGTACCTGCTTAAGACATCCTCTGAAAAGTAGGATGCTTTGATTTCTAATACAGTGTTGATCGACAGTCACTTCTGATAAAACCTCTAAAGCTTCAAAGAGTTTTTGATATGGACTATAAAGCACGGGCCCTGAATAGCTGAATGCCATTTGAGGAGTTGTGGCAATTCTGGCTGATCACTAAAAGAAAGAGCATGTCTGACATGCATGTAGCAAACCTGAGGGGATGAACTTCAGGTAAACACCACAGTTCCCTTTGAAGGAGTCATGCCGAGTTTGTCCTTGTGACATTTTTAGACTGACTGAAGGAGCCAGCTTCATTTTTTACAGGGAGTTTTTTAGGGGATCTGCCACAGACACGAATAACTGAGCTCCTTAAGTCCAAAGTACTATTCACTGGATTTGTCTTACATCCAGGCTGTGCGCACTTAACATTGTATGTAAACACTGCAGTAAAATATCTCCCTACCCAATTAAAATTCAAACGAACACTACTGCTGTTGGTACTGTCATTAATGATTTTGAAGCAGTAGAGTCACTACTTCACGCCATTATTCCAGACAAGTAAAACACTGGGTTCATCTTTCTCTCAAAAAGCTCATCAGTCCAATATTATCAAGCTGGTGACCTCCATATCTTGATAAGTGGAACAACAAATGAGATGTTAGTTTCCAATCGCTGCAAGTTGAAGTTTCTATCACACACTGATAAAAAATGATGATTTATATCTGAAAGTATCATTTACATCTGCATACATGTACAGTTACTCACTTGGCCGATACTTTAGGAGACCAAAGCACAAGTGAGAGGTGAGAAGTTCAAGGAGATCAACTGCACTGAAAGCTCAAAATAAGTGCTTGTTAGGCATGTTAAGGTGTCAAGGGTATTTGGCATTGCCATCCCTGTACCCAATGATGGAACAACATTCTTGGAGAAACATGGCTTAGATGGACTTACAGTGATAATGGCTGAGAGCCTTGACTGCTTTGTTTGTTGCAGAAGTCCTGACAACTGGTTTTAAGGCTCAGTTTCTGAATACAGGCTGTGTGCATTTCTCTGTGGACTGGGGCTCTGATACTTTCACAGTATCTATACAGCACCTAGATCTGCTTTATAATCAAATAGCACATGGATATCAACTTTTATATAATATCGGACCTTGAGCAATGCTTTAGTTCCCCTTTAAATCTAAATTTTTTTATGTATCAATGTGGAGCTGCTTCATGAACTTAATCATTATTCACGCAAAGAATGTTGAGAATCAAAACCTCAGTTATTTCTTATCCTCTCACTCCTCCATTTGAATTACCTTTGATGATCTGCCTCACAGCCAATGAAGCCCTCCACTGGCTGTGAACTAACTCTTAGAGGAAAAGCAACAGTTCTCTCCAACATCAGTAACTCATCTAATAATCAGCTCATTTTTTTAATTCCCCCAACCCTCTTTTCCCACTCAACCCGTTCTTCCTCTTTGTGTCTACATCCCTTTTTTGGCATATATGACATCTTTAATTATTAACCTCCACTCTGCCATATTCAGCCCCAATCCCCCATACCTACCCCCCAGAGAAATCATGGTATCTCACATCTCCCACAGGTCAGGCACTGTAGTCATTATTCAGTGATGGATTAAGTTAAATGTGGGATGGGTGGACTGGGAAGGTCTCGTTTCTTGCCATGAGGGAGTTTTAAGATTCAGATGGACCTTCATTACTGGCAGCAATATCATAATTACTATTACTACTATACTGTACGTGTGACTGTGTGTGAGTGTAAAAGACTAAATATCGCTGCTGCTTTTAGAGCAGAAAATTAATCCATTATGGAAGCTAAAAATTACTCCTGCACTTCAAAAGAGCAAATTAAACATTACACTGTCACACTGTTGACGGTCTTGCAGCAGGAGCCTGTGTTTCTGCACCTTGGAGAAATTTAACACATCCAGCTATAATCACACAAATCGACACCGCCAGGATACTTTTTAAGCAGCAAGTAATTCAATGTGATTTCATTTAGGCCTGTCTCACAGCAATAAACAACAAACAGCTATCTTCTACGATGATTAATCAACTGGTTTCAGGCAGTATTTTTAAGCTGTTATGCATGTTAAGCTTACTGTTATGCATCAATCTATCAAGTTTAAAGTCCCATATATGCGTCCATGTGTTGATTATATGTCTAATTTCTATATTAATACTGTGAAAGACTAAGGCTAAGTATCAAGGCTGACCCTCTCCTCTAATTGGCTGACCATCGATATACATGCATTAACATAGCCTACAAAAAAATATCTGTCCTATGATTTGGTTGAGCGAGATGTATAGACAGTTCAGGCAAGGGGTTTCCTCTATTATGAAAGAAACGATCAATTTCTTCCGAAGCTCAAAAAAATCGTTTGAACACGGTGCTCCTGTTGAGCCACGGTAACTACCACTGCATGTGTAGTAGCACTTTTCACACTAAAACATAAAGTGTACAAGGGGGGGCTCATGATTTTCGATGCGTGTCCACATACAAAAAGGCAATCGATCACTGCATGCCGTCATTTGTTCTTCGTTTTATTTCCACGATTCAAAATTCATTTAACTCAAAAACAACTTATTTACTCACAATCACGTTCACAATCACGATCGAAAAGATACTTCGTGACGCTCCCCCGGATTCTCAACAATGAACCAAATCAATCCAACCTATATCACCTGTGCCTCTACCTGGCTCGCCGTGGCCAAGCCCACCTCCCACATACTCCACCAACAAGCGCAGGAAAATCAAAAACAGCCTAGACCACATAATACAGTTTATACGGCATGGTATAGCACATCTTCATGCTCCAAGTCCACCTCTTTCAAAAACACTACGGTGATTCAGACCGCGCGCCCGAAGAAGTGCACCATACCATGACTGTGGTCATGATGTTATCCAGCTACAGAGCTTTATCACAGTGGATAGTACCATGATAAGTTATCAGAGATGTGTGGCGGTTAAAAAAAAAACTTCTTTTTTTTTCTCCACACGCTGCAGGTGCTCAGTTGATAGCCCCAACCAACCTTTCCCAGGGTAATTTGATTTTACTTACAGATTTCTCCACATGTCCGTCGCCGTCGTCCTGCCGTGCATGGCGGCTACATCCAAACGCCTCCATACAGCCTATGAGCGCCTCTCACTGACTGACCGGTCCGGATACACGCCGCTTATTAAAAACAAAAAAAAAGGCCAGATGCGCTGTGTCATTTTTTGGCAGTGCTTTCTTCGGCTGCTAATAAAAAGCTTGGTAACTGCTGATAACTGCTGTGCCCAGCTGTGTTGTCAGACTTCATGCTAGTTCCCCAACTCGGGTTGCCATGGTGTTTCTTGACAAGCTGACGTTGTTAAAAGTCTGCACACCTGTTCACACACCTGCAGCATACACCGCTTCAAAAACGTACCCTCTAAAAAACACTTCGATGCACGGGTGACTTTTTCAGCTAGAGTAGAGCTCGCTCTCAAAGCTGCATCATTTTGTTAAGTAGCTTTAGTAAACATATACTGCTGCGACGTCGGTGCTAACGTTAGCATACCTGACTCGTTGCTCGAGTCCATACAAAACGTCTTTTTTAACGTCCGCGTGTTAACACGTCAATTTTTATGGAACGTCACTGGGTCCAAAACGTCTCTTTTAAGGTCAGCGTGTTAACCATGGATTGACCAGTACAGCTTCCTGCTATTGGTTGTTGTCAATATGCCCGCCCCATTTTGACGTAGACTGTAGCAGGAAGCGTTCATTTGACGTCTTAAGACGTTGAAAATCGACATGTTAACAGGGCCTATATTCGAAACCGCATACTATACTGCTAGTACGTACTGATTTGACCAAAATGTAGCATGAAGTATGCAAACAAAAGCTAAATCTGCAGTATGTGAAAAAAATTCCCAGGGCCCAGTATTTCAAAATTTGTAATCTGGATCAGAATAATCCGGATAATGAGACCCCCCTTTTCTCAGTCATGGATCAAGGTGATCCTGCTGACTTTATCTGAGTATTTCAAAACACTGGCAGGGTGGTTCACCGTGATCCAGATCTGACCGGATACGGATTTCAAAATCTCGCGTCTCGGCCTCCGGATCGAAACATGGCGGAGTACTTCACAACAGCAACAGCTGGGAGCACAACCTTCACGTCAAAAGTGTAAGTTTACTGTCTTCTAATGTGTCGCGCTTTTAAGACCATATGAACGCCAACCAGCATGTCATGAGAGCCAACTATCTGAATTGTCGCCAACTTGAAACGACGGTGTAACGATCTATAATTGAGCCGAGGTGGTGCTAACGGAAGCTAACTCTGCTCCATTGACTTGTGTTAGTAGCTAGCGGGCTAGCGAGGTCGCTGCTCTGTTTATGAATTTTTCTGTCTATGGTTAAACTTACAAGGGAA
>OMNW01011670.1:4557-16349 GCA_900303245.1 Selene dorsalis | reverse complement strand
AGGAAGAGAAGAGAAGAGAAGAGAAGAGAAGAGAAGAGAAGAGAAGAGAAGAGAAGAGAAGAGAAGAGAAGAGAAGAGAAGAGAAGAGAAGAGAAGAGAAGAGAAAGAGTAAGAATATAGCCTCATCAGACTCTGTTGGATGGGTGGGAGTTGTGGTGTGAATCTTAATGCTGGAGCTGACTGGACCCCCTGAAGAGCAGGAGAGAGATTGTGTCAAAGAGGAGTCGAGGAGAGTGGGTGACTTTGGGCTGATGGGGAGATGGGTAGAGAGAGGAGGGAAGGAGGAGGGAAAGTGACTTTGAGGCAGTGAGAGGACGCTTGGCTCCTTGAGTTCTGGGGTTGAAAACTCATCATCTCATACAGACACAAACACACCCGCACCCTGACACACACACACACACACACCTACACTCACACAGCCCAGTCTCAGTGTGCAACAGCTTCTCTGCTTCACTGCTCAACCCTGAACAACCTCTTTCCTCCCTTATAACACCCATGCTGCCCTCCACCTCCCCCCCTCCCTTTTCTTATCCAATCTTATTATTACTATCTCACCTCTCTTCTCAGCCGGTGCCCCTTCCCACAGCTCTTCTTGCCTCCAATCCTGTGGAATCTGTTCCTCCATCCCACCATTCATCGCAAACACATACATTTGACTATGGTGGCCGATGGAAAATAAAACCTCTCCTTCCTGGCATGTTAAATGTCTGTCTGCTGAGCTACACAGGATCCTCAGTGGCAGCTTTCTTCATTCTCATGGCCTTACAATAAAATTATTTATTGATTATAGTTTATTAACAGATGAATTGAGTCCACGCCTTTCACACGATGCCAGAGGTGGATAATGATTAGGTTTCTTATAGCCTCTAAACAACCACCATTTAAACAACAACAACCACAAGTGCTATTTACCCAGTCTGACAAATCAACAGTGATTTCAAATGCAACACTTAATAAGACCTGACAGTAATTGTCACTTGTTCAGTAATAAACAGTGCAGGGATTAGAATTGTAAAGACAATGATGACATCACAGTTCCTAATCCCAATGCTCTGTTTTGCCAGGAGCGTAATGTAGCATCTCTCTGTGTCCACTGTCCCAGGTGACGGACTGCTGCAAAGTCAGCCTGCATGATATGAGACAAATCTGCAATGTGCTAAAGTGTTGTTCAGTATAGCAATGACAATGTGACTAATACTAGATAAACAAATACTACAGTATGCTTATACCGTTGTCCTATGTGCAATGTCCTATACCTCACCATGGTGTTAGCTAACCACGTAGTCACCACCAAACTGACACCATGACCCCCAGCATCCAGGCTGCACACAGGTGTTGTGATTTGGTGTAGCTACATGATGTTATATTTATATTATCTCACCAATATAGTAAAACTCACTAGGTTCTTTACTGGGGGCAACTTGATTATCAGCATGGCTGATATTCTGCATTTTAACGATAATCGGCATCGGCCATTTTTTTCACCGATAACCAATAAATAGATTTATTTTAAAACGCGCTCCTTTGGCTCTGATGCAGCTCGTCTCTGCCTGAAGTCACCACTCTTGGCTGTGTAACACTGTCCTGCCCAGTTTATCACAGATTTTCACAGTGTACAAAAAACAAACAGTATAGTGTATTCAGTTTGATCCCAGGTGTGTTTTTCTAAATTTTGACACCAAAATTTTCACTTTACTGCAAATTAACATCGGTTATAATATCAGTTATCAGTTTCCTTGATTACTAATATTTGGTATCGGCCCTGAAAAGGAATGAACATTCTTGTTCATACTGTGTATGAAAAAACAGCTTTTCAACCAGCAGTGGTGCAGGAAGACAATAAGTCTTTATGAAAACAAGAGAATTGCACTAGATGTTGTTCAAGTCACATCTAGAGACACATGGACACACTGTAGGCAACACTAGCTGTTAATGACAGCAAAACCTTCCATATTGTACTGTACTAAATGTCTGATTCTCTCTGCTCCATGCAGAAGCTGCAGCTGTTGGCATGGAGGTATTGTCTAAAGGGCACAAGGACTGAGCAATGAAAGTAATGTAATAAGGTTTGCTGTGAATAATTCAAGTAATCACCTTTTGAACAAGTAAAATATCATGAATAATTTATTTTTCAAGTCACTACCTCAACACTGGTATCCATGAAAAAACCAACGCAGCACGACTGGCAGCCAAAAGAACACACAGCAGTGTAAACCTCAGCATCACAAGCAAGACACAAACCATTAAACATTAAAACAAATTAAAGTGTTGTCAAAAAAAAAAAAAAAACTGGCTGCGTTGTGGGTGGCTAATAGGTGGTGTTAAAGACTGAGCGTATGTGCATGGATGTGTCTTTGTGCTTTCATCTGTCATACAGCAACTCTAACAAACAATTAATGTAATACAGTTTAGATGCAGAGTCTGCCCTGTCATGGTAATGTGTCTAAAAAAGCTGCAAGTCAAAAGCAATTAGAGAGATAGACTGAGGCTCATAGCTTCAAACACAAACCACTACACACTGTGAATGGGACTCGACTCAGCTGCAAAAGAAGAGATGTATCTGTGGAATTTAGTCACGGAGCAGTAAGCTTAATGTGATGTTATGTTGTGCACAGTCAGAGGGGTTGGCTGGTTACACAACACGCACAGCTACACAGCCCAGTGTATACACTCTGATACTTTTGGTTTTGACTGAGATGCAAGAAAAGCAAAGAAAATGTATGAACCAAATACAAGAGGACAAACAACGTTCTTTAGACAATGACAAAAAAGCAAGCGAGCAAGACTGGAGAAAAGTAAAACACAATCTGAATGTGATGGTCTGAATGTGCTTAAGTGGAGACAAACTGCAGCAGAGGGGAGAAAAGCAGAGAAATGGCTGAAGAGGGATTACTTACACTTTGCTTTTGACAGACTTGCTGTAGGAATAAACACTATTGGGAGTGGTAGAGATCAATAGTCTCACTGCTACAAACATGCACACATTCTCACAGACAGCCTGGTCCGGATCGATACCTCTGGTGCAACGGCGTTTCGGTAAACAACATTAATGAACACACATTTGTATCCAGCAAATTTCTCACCAAACAACTCACTACATTCAGTAAGACAACATGCAGAGCAGGTCTGCGACAAACGTGTGACAAACTACGTCAACACACACGTGCACACGCATACACATACACACACACGTCTGCTCTCTCTCTATCTGAATGTAAGAGCCTGAGAGGATGCACATGGTGAGGTTGCTTTATGGGGTCACCTTGAGTGACCAACACACTTGCACACATGAGCGTGCACATGGCTGGACACGTGACTAATTGCACACACACATATGGACACTTACCCAGGCTGAGGGCTCCATAAATCACACACAATCAGGATGTGAATGTGGACTGGTTGCACAGGAGAATACTTAACACACATGAACAAAGACACAATCTGTGTACACACACACACACACACACACACACACACACACAGACTGGTGGAAGCCCAGCAGACAGAGAAATTCTGGAGCATCAGGCAGGGGGGGAGTGAATGGCTGGGAGATGTGCGATGTGAGTGTGATGGCGAGTAAAGCTTAAATCCATTTACACAGCATCCAGAAAAACACATTTCACAGAGCATATGGGGAAGGACACTACTGCATCACACCCTGCTGAATCACTGCATCTCAGGGAGGAAAGCTCCTCACAGCTGATTTTAAATGCAGTCTATACCTCTATGCACAAAATAACTATCATCCACACAGCAGCCAATGTAAAACAGAGGCCAGTACGTTTTGAACCTGTCGGCAGCTATGCCTTGGCTCAGAGGTAAATTCAACAAGATGCCCTTTGAGTAAGATATTAGCAGTGTCTCCTATTAAAAAGAGACAGATAAGTAAAATCAGAGCAGAAATCAGATTAATCTCCTGAGATTTACTGTCAATTAAAATTCAATTTCACCACACATAAGCCAATTTTCTGTTTGTATCACTCTCCCACATGCCCCTGGTTATCTGAACAGACACACACAGAATATGTTTGGGTGTGTGCTTGTTAATAATGTGTATGACGGTGTGTGCCTGATTCTGACTGTTCTGTGCACTGTGGCCTGACTGTGTCTGGACAGCAGTTCATTCTTCAGAAAAAAAACCCCCCAATGCTGTCTCTGACTCCTCTGATTCCATTAAGAGTGGGTTGTGAATATTAATGGGTGTTTTAGCTGGCAAGTTGACAAGGAGAGACTAATGTATTCTGCTAATGATACAGAGTTTGCTGCTTTCACAGAGCGGCTGTGAAGGTGGAGAATCAGGGAGAATTAAATGTTTGTTGGCTGGCGTTCAAATTAACTCACCTCAGTGTATACAGTGTCTCTCTCTCCCACACGCACACGGTGAGCACAGCTGTGCACCAGTCTCAGTGAACCGTCCCATCACTGGTGCCTGCACATGCCACAAACTAAATGTGGTGACAGTCCTCACGTAGCAGATGTGAGGACGTGGTCCTTATCAGCCCTACTACAATGCGGAAAAGACGAGGCAACAAACACACCTGTGTTTAGCTTGAGGAGAAGTCTAGCATGGGGAGAACCATTAAATATGAAGGAACTTTCCCTGTTTACAACATCTTTAAATCATTAAATAACTGAATAACAGCTGCTCTGCTTTTAAAAAGACTTTTTGTACTTCTTAAATTTTCTCAGAGTGTTGAACAACAGCCTGAAGTTCAGCTGCTGCGCTGGTGTCAAGAACAAGATGGCAGACCTAGGTGCAGGAAGAGCAGCTGACTGACTTTAATGGCAACAAACAGAGACAAAGGCTTATAGGGTCAGGCTCTAGGATGCTGAAGCACAGGCACAGGTAACAGGCCCCACCCACCCAACAGGAGCAGAGGCACAAAGCACAAGGGAGGTGGATGTGTTTATAGCAATATCCAGAGACATCAGAAGAGTTTACCATCAGAGTTGACCGTGGAGCTCGGGTTTTCAGGACTGGACTGGGCGTTGGAAGGGTTGGAAGGCTGCCTTGCCCCACAACAGTCAGTTGAGCAAGGCAGCAGAGGTCAGTGCAACCAGCAGATCCACACATCAGGAAGGTCCAATGTAAAGATTCCCTTCAAACATGATGAGGTGAGAGGGTGCTGGATCAGTGAAAGATCACTGGATTGTGAGAAGTCTAGAGATACATATGAGAGACTGGACCTTTCAGGGGTAACATGCAGGGAGCTACAGTAGCTGTTTCATAGGCTAGAACAAGCAGGAAGCTAACAAACTGCAGTCTGAAGCACTGGGGTGTGGACTGGAGGTAATGTCACTCAGAGACAGACTGGTGGCTAGAAGGAGTTTCACTTGCAGGTGCAGGACTGATATTAGCCGACTGAGCAGCTCTAAGCTCTGGGAGCTGCTAGAACTGAAGGTGGCATGTCAGCTACCACAGCCAGGACCAGAGGGACACACTCCTACAGGAACAGGAGTCTGAACTGTGCAACAGCAGAAAACACCACCAGCCAAGATGAAGCTGTTGAAGCAGGTCCAGGATAGAGGACCTAAACGCAGCATACCAGAGTAGAAGGAGCAGTTCAGAGACTTCAAAACACTCTACCAGAGACAAGGCTTTACATCCAGACAGGCAGCCAGGCAGAGACCGGATCTGATACAGATGACGGTAATAATATTTAGCTCATTGAATAATAATTAGCCAATGGGCCAAATAATAATTAGCCTGTTGGCTAAATCATCATTACTCCAATAGTAGTGAAATTGACTGTAATTTTCCCTAAATTGTGCTTAATTCAGCTCAACTGAATGATGAGTTGAACTTAACTGTATTGTTCTGAGAGCTTTCCAGGGATGTAGTGGTGTCAACTGAAGTTTATTATCCTCAGGAAGAACTGACAGCAGGACTTGTTACTACAGAGGGACAGAGTGTCTCTTTCCATCCTCTGTTTTCCACCATGTCCTTTTATCTTTTGCTATCTGTTTCTCTCTCCCCTTTTCTCTCTGGCACCTTCAATGAAATGTGATGCTATTAATCAAAACATGAGAGGAATCACCATCTGTCCAACACACTGTTATTGGGCTGGACAAAAGATGAAGATGCAGGACAGACAGGAAGGAAAAGTGCGGCTTTGTGGTTCTCTTGTAACATCAAGTCCTCTTTGATGTTTTTGTTTTTCTTTAAACATCTTTCAGTGAGTGTTACAGTCAGAACAAACGATCAGAACTGCACATTTAAATAACTGTTTCACCAAAGGAACGCATGAATGAAACACATGTGAAGTGTAGTACAAGTACTAGGGCTGCCCCCAAATAGTCGACCAAGAAGTCATTAGTCAACCAAAATTTCATTGGTCAATTGGTTGTGGAAAAAAAACCTTTGGAGCCATGTCTTGCCAATATTGAATCGAAATCTATACAACTGAACTGTGTATGAAAGGCTAGAGGGCTTTTAATTTGAAGGGCCAGACACAGGAAAACGTGACACTCACTCAACATTTTTTACACAGCAGGTCTCTGTGATATCATTGTTGTTTGACAGTTAACTTTTAATATCATGTCAGGTAAGAAATCTAAAATCTGGGATCATTTTGAGAAGAAAAAGGGCGAACCCAAGAAGGTCACATGCAAACCCTTTTATTTTGCTCCAAAGTTATTGTGTTACATCCGGTTCATAAGCTGTGTGTGATGTGTTGAAATAAATGATCAGAATGTCCCGACAGTCAGTCTCCTCGCTGATTTTTCTGACACATTCATTCCGTTGTCATTAACAGGCGGCTGACTTCGTGTGCGGCTGCACGCACTTGTAATCAATAGTTTCAAGGCTCATAATTAATAAGTTATTCAGTTGTTGAGGGTGTTACAAGGTCATCAGATGTTACAGTTATACTTGAAAATCAGATTAATGTTCAGCCTCACCTCCTTGCTGATTGTTCTGACACATCACAAACATAATCGCTTTACTGCAGGTGTCATTAACAGGCGGCTGGCTTTGTGCGTGAGCTTGTAAAAAATAATAGCCTATTTTAAAGGCTCATTAATAATGCTTTGTATTTCTCTGTATTGTAGCAAACTGATAACAACGTAGACCATTGGTCAACCAAGAAAATCTTGGTCGGAACTCAGAACCAATATTCATGGTACAGTCTGTGCCACATTGTTTAGATTTTACAGTGACATGTCGACCTTTGGTTCACATCCACACCCAAAGAAGCAGCGTGATGATTCCCTCTACTGACTTCATCATAACCCTTTATAAACATACATATACAAAGTAGGGATGGAACAACACAGAAAATTTTACATCTTGATTATAGTGACTAAATTATTACAATTATCGATATGATTGCGATATTCTTAAGTGCAACAAAGCTTATTTATCAGGAAACGTTATTTCAGAGCAGGTTCAAATTAACACTTAAACTACCTTTAAAACTAATCACAGTCCGCAACTCCTCATTATAAGTAACCATAATCACTGTACGTTCTTTCAAGTGTTCATCTCGATCAGCGATCATATTACGTCACGTTGCCTTACATTGTGCTGGCTCCGCTCAGTGGACCTCAGTGGACCGGGTGCTCACGGTGTTAGTGTAGAGAGCTGTTAGTGTCTGTGAGCTCAGTTTTACAGTGGATGCAACTTGAAATGCTCCCACACCTTTGACATGGTCCCTCTTTTCTTCTTTTCTGGCTTTTCTGGCTTTGCTCCATCTCTCCTATGATCGCTCCACTGAATTCTGATGATGCTGTGCGTCAGTAATAAAGGTCAATGTGAAACACAAGCAGAGTATGGGGTATAATCCGAGTGAAATTAATAAAACAAAGTTTCGATTTAGGAAAAAAGCTGCTAAGTGTCCCGAAATAAAACGGAACAAGGCTGTCCGGCAGCAACTTGCTTTCTGCATGCTCTGCAGACAGGACAACTGTCTTCAGCCAGCTGTCCCTCAGAGGTCTTGTGAAATCCAAAATATGCCCATATACTTCGGATTTTTCTGTTTTCTTTCCACCGTGCTTTGATCTACATTCCAAGCTACATACGCGTGCTGTGTCTGTGTATGGAGACTTGGGTGAGGCTGTTAATACATATCCTGATAATTATCTACCGAGATAATGCGCGATTAATTTACACACAAATGGTAATTGCTACCCTGTAAAACTTTTAATGCATTTGACCATAATACCGTAATAGTAATCGTTACATCCCTAAAGAGTACGACAGTGCCAATTAACATAGAAGCAGATAGGTTATAGAAATCCAAGTAGCCAGTGTATGTTCCCTGAAGCTGAAATTTTGTGATCAATGCCTGTGTTGTATAGGGAATCAGTGTGTGCTGTGATAAATAGTATCTACATCATATATGTAATGTAAAAACAAATTGGTACTGACAGTATAAATGTATAATATAAATGTGTACACACTTGTATGTACACACAGTATACACACATACACATATATACATTTAGTACACACACGCACACACACATTAATATTGCAAATATATCCTCAAACAGACATTTCACACAGAGCAGCATTTCCAGTTTGTCAGTTAGTTAAATTCAGTCTGCTCTCATATAGTATGATGTGGGATTGCTAGATATGTGTGTGTGAGCTTTAAGCAGCTGCCTGTCTCAATGTGTGAGGTGCCATAGAAATAGGAAGCAGGAGATTCCCTCAGCCCACTGTCTGCTTTTCTTATTAAATACACACTGCTCATAGGAGCCTCCTCCCTCAGGCAACCGTGTCTGTGTGTCTGTGTGTGTATACAGACTTTGTGAATTTGAAAGTCTCCTGTGATATAGGAGTTGTTTATTCCATGATGCAAAATATACTTCATTATGAGTGACACCATGAAAAGAATTTGTGTGTGTATATGGGTGTGGGAGAGCGTGTACGTGTGTGTGCATGTGCATGTGTTTGTGTGTGCGTACGTGTGTGTGTGTGTGTGCGTGCTCATGCTGGTGTAGCTGAGGGGCTGCTGCTTGTGATGTTTAAGCAGATTTCCATGTCTCCCCTCATTAAATCAAAAAGGAAAGGTACTATTTGAAGATTTGCTGGTGTGAGCAGGAGTGTGTGTCTGATGTGCTTTTTTTGTGGAGGTGGAGGGTTGTCATTGGCTCATTATTAACAATGACATCACAAATCACAAAGCAGAGTGCCTGGTAACATGTAACAATGACAGTGAGGGGCCCTGCTAGATTCATCCACCTAGGAGCAGCTTAAGTCAAACACGACATAAAATACGAGGTATGGTGATCAGTCGTTATTCTCTCAGCTGGTCACATGATGCAGTTCATATTTATTTACATATCTCCTCCAGTTTCTGCAAGTAGCACAGAGGGACTGTTCATGGGGTTCAGGGTGCAGTCCATGGTGAGATAGTAGGGTCCCTGAGGGGGCAGAGTGGGGCAGGACCTGACAAGGCCCCCTGACTCTGGTGTTGTTGAGTGGACTCCCTCTCATTGTCACCACATACACGAGATGTTGCAATCATTAATATACATTATGATAAAATGTAATATCATAATTACTATTATTGTTATTATACTGTATGTGTGTGTGTGTGTGTAAATGGTTTAAAGAGAGAGGGATAGCTAAAGAAGAAGAGCTCTTGTTGATAATAAAGCCTTTTTCATTGCCAATTTATCATCCAACTTGAGCACAGGATAGAAGAGCAGATGGGTGATGACTGGTGATGAAAAGAGTGGGGGAGGAACACAAAGAAAAAGGGGGTTCAGGGAGCTGTAGAGAGAAGTTAGTGAGAAAGGAAGAAGTGGAGGGTGAAGGGATGGCAGGAAGAACAGAAGGAAGGATGCAAAAGAAGAGTTTTACCATTCCACTGAGTCTCTTTAGTGAAGTCTCATTAGATAACATATTACTGATATACTGTTGTGTTGTGTGTGTGTGGAGGATGGAGGCCTGAGCTGAGTGAGTCACAGCTCTTCTGTTTGAGTTTTGTCTGTGGGTAGAACAAGACAGTCTGGATGACCCTCTGTTTAAGCATGGTCCTCACATGGTCTAGATAATCTGTCTGAAAACATCCTGCCCGATCCTGACTCCAGAGGATATGGCATTCTGTGTGAGAAACAGAGAGAAAGAGGGAAGAAAGGACAGACGGGGACCCCAGAGAGTGGGAGACGGATGCAGACACAGACTAAAGAGTTCCTCTTGTGAGTCTTTCTAACTCACACTGATGCTGCTTTGTGACAGAGCTCTGTTTCATCCTCCCGTCCCTGGGTCTTTTTCCCCGTCTCTCATAGAAACACACACAACCTTTCTGAAGTGGCCATGCTTGGCCAAATGAGATGAGGATTTCTGCACGTCTGCAAAACTCCATGCACATTAAATGCACACCACACGGCCTCCCCCGAGACAAGCAAAAAGACAACATAAGCACATATCATAATGTGCACAAAGCCCCATCATACTTCCACGTACATGTAACAGGGCTGCGCGTGCATGCACACACACCGCTGTTTGTTCTCCTGAGGCTGCACCCTTTCATGTCAGAATGATTGGCCTTTTTGTGGGGAGCCAGTCTCCTGCTGAGTCTGACGTGGACTCAGCCAATCCAGTACAGAGCAGGGGGAAGGGAGCAAGGAGAGTAGAATTCTTGATGACAGATGAGAGATGCATGCTGATACCAGTTTGTGTAGAAGGGAAGAGGTGGTGGATGGGAGAAGTGTGGGGGTTAATGAGCTGGAGCAGACAGAAGAACGAGGGAAGGAAGGATGGAGATGGGGGGATGTGGAGCAGATTCTGCACCACACTGAATCAGTGAACACAGTGGGGAATGACCCTTTAATTCTCAGCCAACATTCTGCCTGGTGCTGACACACACACAAACACACACAGACACACACACGGGACTTGGTACTGTCCATGTGTCTGCAAAGATTCTGATAAGTAAAGCCTGAGCAGCAAGTAACAAAAAAACACTGAACCTTGTAAATGAATATAGGACACAAAAACAAATTATGGAGATGTTACAATCACAAGACAGAAATATCTGCAAACAAAAATGTAACAGACTTCAGACACACTGCCAAGAACAGTTGTGAAATGACTGAATGACATGCATGACATTAAAAAACTGCAGCCTACAAACCCACATCTACTCAATCTAGGTTTAGAGGGCATGAAATGGTTGAAAGATGACCCAATTAATATCAGCACACACGCACACACATGCACAAAAATGTATGTTTAGCAGGCATGTAAGTGTTCAGAGCAGACCTTATTAATTCAGCTCATTTAGCCCCAGTCCAGCCATTAAATATAAGCCTGCCCCAAAGCTCACACAGCAACACCATGGCTCAACCCCCACAGTTTTGTCTTTATTTTACCTCTCTCTCTCTTTCTCTCTCCCTCTCTCTCTCTCTCTCTCTCCTCACACATCACCCGTTTCCTTACTTACTGATACTAGTGTGCCATTTCTTTCTGTGCTTCAGTTCATTCCAGTGCAGGGTCAGAGGATGGGAGATGGTATTGGTTTGAGGACTGATGTTGGGCATGGATCAGTCTCAATATGCCTCAAGGCTATACACAAAATGCCACAGTCTAATGTCAGCAAGTACTGTTTAATACCCCCATCCACAATTTCAGGGCACATGGCCAGAATCACAACTTGCATTAATCATTTAACAGGAAAAGATGTATGAAGAATAATTCATTAATATTTTCAAACCACTGCTCCACTTGCAAGTAAAAATTTGGATTCCTAAAATGCTGCTCACATGAATTTGATAAGTGACCAACTCAGACAGGAAATGAGAGAGAGAGAGAGAGAGAGAGAGAGAGAGAGAGAGACTGG
>OMNW01011668.1:0-11298 GCA_900303245.1 Selene dorsalis | reverse complement strand
CCTGGCAGATGCTGCAGCGGCCAGCATGCTGCAAAGCAAGTATCACAATGAACCAATCTAATGAAACAACATTAAACATGTTCACTTGCTGAAGCATTTAGAGACTTTCCAACGGAAGCAATAATCAGAGAAGCCAACGCTCTCAGGTCATGTCAGAAAATCTGGTCACCAGCATCTCTGCAGTTTACCGACACATTAGACGGTCTGTGTCAACTGCTCAAAAGCCATTATGTAAAAACGACAAGCAGCAGTTTTACAGTTATCAAAACCAGGTTAGTACAACAGCTACATGACCCTAACCCTAACCTCTGCATTTTCCCCATAATTCAATTACAGCACATAGGTACATATGATATCATGCAACATGATTAAACAACGAGGAAGCCTCGGAGTCACTCCTCCAAGATAGAAATCTTATCATACATGTTAAAACAGACTTTAACAGGATAAAGTGTGAACACCAGAGCAGCTTCTCTGCATTACAACAGCGCTTGGTTTGAGATGATGCAAGTTAAAAGGATCTGCTTTTATAGTTATGGTTATTATATAACACAGTGTGTGTCCTGATCCACCAGTTCATTCCAGAGATTAGCTGGTGTGAAACTGCAGTAAATCTTTTTTAAGTCACACTGTGTTTTTCTGGGGAAGAATAGAGCTTTTTAAGCAAGAAAGTGAATTCGCAAATTTCTTAAATTGTCCAATTATCTTTGAAAATAAGGCATGTGAGGCGTTCAACTCCACAATTTCAATGTTTCTTACACAAATGTATTGTCCCGCATGTCCTGCATGTGCAGCAAAGATAAATAACAATTCATCGCTTCATCTCCACATCCATGTTCTGTGTTGTTCCCAGTTTTTAAACAATAAACCTAAGGGAGAGTGCTGCATAAAGTAAAATTTGAGCAATAAGCTCAAACAATTACCAATTTTCTGAAACATTCAATATCCATTTTCTCGAATACAAAGGTCTCCTCCACAGCTGTTGTGAGTTGGATCTATTTCCCCCTCGACCACAGAGTGAATTCAGATGCAGCTTCAAAGCTTTTCCCTGAGCTTTAATCATGTTACAAACAAAGTGCATTATCCTCAGCAGGTAGCAGGGGAAGTAGGAGCACTCAGTCTGAGTGCTTTGACTGAGAAATCACAAGCCCACCGTCTATTCTTCCCCCCCCTCACGGGCTGACAGGGTTAAACCTGATTAGAGAAGATTGGTAAGATTGGTTAGGGGCCACTGATGGAGGAAGAGCCCTCGGAGCTCTTCTTTTTCCCGTCATCACCACTTTCTAATTAACTTGCAAGAACCTGTGGGTGTCCGTCTGTGTGTGCGTGGAGGACCAGCAGGGTGGCTTTCAGGGCTAATTCAGGCCTGATGAATCAGTCCCAACCTACAACCCTCAGTGGGAGGGAGGAGTGGGGTTTCTGTCAGTTTGGTTTTGGATGCTGATGTACAGTTTAAGTAAGTCAGACCCATGTCAGCATGCGTGCCTACATGTTCTCGTTCCGGTACGTCCGACAGCAATCCACTTCCAGATGGTCAATACGCATCCAGAAAACAACTATGGTCACCATGTCAGTGCTCGGCTGTAAATCCTGTGTGATGAGGACTAACAGGAGGAAGAGAATAGGTCCTTTTCATGGTTTAACGGAGAAGTTCCGTTTTTTGCAACCCGGACCTTATTTCTAGCATAAAATGCGTTCATTTACTCACCCAAACAACTTTGGTGTACCTTGGAGTCCTTGGGAAGATATTTACATCCACTCGCGATCTAACTGACCTACGACTTCGGCAGTGGCACGGAAGTGACGTCAGTGAAAAGCCCTGTAAAAAACTGAACGTATTTTATGCTAGAAATAAGGTCCGGTTGCAAAAAAAGGAACTTCTCCTTTAACTTTGTCATCACAACCAACAACATACAAAGCAAGAAAAGATGTCAAAGAAAACCTGCTACCTGCCCATCACATGAAAGACGTGGAAGAAATATATCAGCAGCACTTCACCTGGCCTTTTATAATGACGGCAAAGTGTGAGTGCTCATCAAACTAAATAAGTGCGACACAAACACAAGAACATATTCCACTGTTTTGTTATGATTGCCTAGTGGGGTTAATGGGACATAAAATGTGGATGTGTGCAAAACACAGTGAGGACAGGATGCTGTTAACACTAAATGATGGATGACTTTAACTGAAGTTTCTCATGCCCCGCCCCGTTAATTACTGCTGCTGAGCCCTGTCAAGCACGTTCATTCTTGCATGTCAAGGATATCCAGGGTTTGAAACTGTGGGGCTCTGAGATAAATTTGCTTTTAATTTTGGCAAATTTCACTTTTGACAGATGGAAAAACAAGAAAAAAGAAAAAAACTTATTCAAAATTCTGCTGACATTTTTAACCACATCAATATCCAACAAAGGCTCACAAGGCCTCCGTCTCTGATGTTGTGCGTCTGGCTTCATGTGCTAAGATAAGGGCAGAAATCATTAAAAGAAAAAAAAAAATCAATGAATCATTTGCTAAATATTTATGTTTTGAGTCACAAAGTGAACACCATTTTCCCTAAGCCCCGAGATGGCCATGGAGCCGAGGGGGCTGCTGTTAACTTAGCTCAGACATATCTGCAATCACAGCAGGACAGAGACGACCCACCGCTGTAACTAGAAAACCAAAAAAAAAAGAGAAAAAAGAGCATTAGTGAGTTTTATGGACACAGACAAACCCCATGTCACAATAATGTAAATGCCCAAGCCGCCTCTTTTGTAGTGTTTGTTTCCCCATGTGGGCAACAGTGCCGTCTCTGCTAACAGAGTAATTAGTGTTAAACTGCTGTAGATGACTATTTGTAACCCACAGTAACAGGCTTTACTTCCTCAGAAAGACCAATCAGACATTGCTGCATGACAGACTGCATTGGTTTGCAGATGCTAATGGCACAGAGGCAGCCTTGGATATGATGTTGGCTCTCTGTATTGAACCGCAGATTTTCTACACAGCAGGAACAGCAGGAATTGAAGTTTGAGTAACTTTTTGTAGCTGCTGAAGTTTTCGTTCTTGAGTGACAAGCAGTTATTGATTTAGTTTTCCAACATTCGCCCACTGAAATATTTCACTCTAGACTTTTATTTTTAGGCTACTTCATCATCAACCGTCAATGAAGCAGCTAGAGGCTCAATATCAATTGTTGAGCATCAAACTGACATTTTTACATTAAACTTGCAGTACTCGGATATTAAACCGCCTGCAGTATCCAGTCTACAGAAAGCTGCTCATAACCGTGGACGTTACAGTGTGTGATATGTACTGTTGTTCTGAAAGATATGTTTAACTTTTAATGTATGAGTAAAGATGCCCCCAAAATAATACACATTTTAAACTAGGGAGTAAAGTCGGATAAGAATTTGTGCATTTTCTATCTTGGATTTTATTTTGGAGTCGATATCAAACTGATGTCAGATTCAAAAGAGACAGCGGTGCTACGAAGAGCTCAATGTCCCTATCATCAATTTCTAAGTCAGGCTGACTGAATATCATCAGCATCTGTATCATTTTAACCTCCCAATTCCCTGCCAAATGCATCTCACTTTGAGGGAAGCTCTTAAACTGTCACCACAGTAGGAAATATCAACTTATTTCTAGCCAGTTGAGGTCAGGTGTCCTTGGAGCGACCGCCATTGATTCACAGGCTGTACTTGTCTTTTATGAGAACAGTTATCTGGCAGGAATGTGGCCTTTATCATCAAAGCTCACAGTGCCAAGATCAGATTTAAGAGGGAGAGTGGCATCTTGATGCCTCAAGATGAACGACCGGCTCTCAGGTAAATCCTTTACATCTGAGGCTGTGCAGTCCAACAGGAAGAACAAAGAGAAACAGAAAGAGGGGTTTTCGGGAAAACGGTGTTGTGAAATCTGCTGACTATGTTGACGCCGACACCTAGAGAGAAACCACGGGATTTTAAAAATAAGCATTATGTTGTATCTTCAGAGCAAGCGATTGTTCATTTTCATTTATTGACGAAATCTACCAAGTGGTAGTCTGTGTGGGCTCACACCACTGAAATCTGAATCGATGAAATCTCCACAACGTGACGGGAGCAGAGCGCTGAGCCTTGTTCTACAAATGCCGGGCTCAAGCAGACAGCCAGCACCGCAGACGGCTTTGGTCAGCGCCCTTCGGAGGCCCCCGCATCCGCACTTCTGATCCTCCCGATCTGAATGTCAAATCCATAATAAGGCTGCTGTCCATCATCCCCTGTCATCGACAGTCTTTAAAGCCGGGAAGATAGCAGCCAGGTAGCTCTTATCTTGCTGAGACACTGCTGGGCCTGGACAGACAGCCTCCATCTTTCTGCTTCCTCCACGGGCAAACAGAGTCGCCTCAATACACACATCAGTGCTTCTGTCGCTACACACCACAGATTCAGAGGGAGAGTGTCGGCCAAAGCATGAAATATTCCATTAACTAAAGTTTAGGTTTATTTATATCATAAATTCCAGAGTAAAGGCTTTCAGAAGGTACTTTATTTCAGATGCACAGTCTAATGACAAATCATCTCCTGCATCAATCCTCTGCGTGCTTTGCAACAGCTGCCGAACGTGACTTACGACATACTTAATTCAGCTCTAAACAAATTTCCGACCAACAAAAAGAAAAAAGAAAAAGTAAAATCGATGTACTTTTCCATTCGTTTGTGTTATGCTGGTGCGAGGAGTCGGTTCGTTGAGATAAACAGATGGTGCTCATCCTCCAGGTGCCATTAAACCACTGCAGAAGAAGAGGGTTCATGTTTATTTCATGTATTAATTTCAGAAAGGTCTCCATGTGGATCTGATGCTTTCCTCTGCCTCTATTTTCAGCCTCCCCAGAGCACTGGAGGCTTTGGTGGACATTTCCGTCACGTGCTGTATGTAGGTCATAATTAATTCACCAAGTCTGTTTCCCTTGGACTGTTATTGTTTACTTTTCTCAATACTGTCCCAGTCACGCATCACTTTTCCCCCCCAGTATTTCCGGTTTTACCTGCCGATGCCAAACAACGTAAAAATTCTAAATTATCAGTAAATATCGATCGATCAGCGCCGATTTCCTTAATTTTGCGGGATCGGCAATTATTTCACGTAAAACCGATCTCATCTACCTCCACAAAGGTCTGAGAGTCAATCACTGTCAAAACAGGTCTGCAGTGTAACCTGTTGCACAAGTTTTGTTTGTTTTAAGATGTGAAAAATGAAAGACTAAAGAAACTGGTATAATTTAGTAGGTTGGACACCAATGCTCTACTGTTTTCATTTATATTTGAGAGAACTACCTCATGTGCAGTTAAAACAGCAGTTGTGTATTGTATTGTTTCATGGGTATTGTTTTTCAATGAAATAAGATTCGAACATTGAAGGTGTACGCCGTCAGTTCTGTAAAAATCTGTATTGGCCAAAATCGGAACCAGCAGGTCAAGCTTTTTAAAAATCTGTGATTGGTGATCAGCCGGAAAAAAAAATTAGTGCACCCCTAAAAAAAAAAGTTATTGAGCGTCCCTAATTTCAATGCAGGTGAATAAATATCATCATCGTCTTTGACAGTTTTCCATCTCCAGTCATGCATCTGCTGCCATTACCCCCCTTTGACGGTAACCAAGGCTACTGTGACCTTCACCCTCGCCGTTCTCACCCTGTCTTCATTCAGGAGACGCCGTGCTCCTGAAATCCCAACAATAATAACCCATCGTACCCAAATGCAGTTGTTTCTGGTGGAAAGTTGGCTAACTCAGAAACAGTTTGGGTCTCAATCAAACTGTCATGTCCTGCAGATGTGCCGACTAATGAATATGAATCGGTGCTCAAGAAATAAATGAATTTCCAGCCTTTATATTGGCGGAATGCCCTCAGGAGGATGTCGCCTGCAATGAGCTGTTTTATAGCCCTCCATACTCCTGCATACCAAGCAGGGCCGATGGCCTCTCAGGGCTGATGGATGTCCGTGTGCGCTGATGGAAGTTGTACACCATGTTGAAAGGGTGATAATCACACTCTAAATTAAAGCTGATTAGCTTAGCTTCTTCACACCAGTGCAGGACATAACGTTGAGACAAATGTTAAAAGTCAAAGGCTGACGTGTGAAATTGGCACTCTGACTGAATGATAGGAGAAGGTGGTCGGAGGAGTGACTCCCGCCTTTCTAAATATTTAAGTTGCTGCGTTTAATATGAACGGGAACACGTGGGGCCTGGGGACGCGACAGGAAGGTTTCAACCTAATGCTAAATGACTCTACCGGGAGTTATAACAAACATGGTGAGCGCCCGCGGCTCCGTCAAGCTCTGGTGAACACGTGAAATAGGTTTCATGGCCCGCCTTTGGGCTTTGGAAGGATTTATGCACAGTTACACACACTTGTACATAAAAACTACACACACACACACTCACGCACACACACTCTGAAAGGTGCCATGTTCAAGCTACAGCCAAACAAATCCCACATGACAGTTTTTCTAGAAAGATTTGTTAGAAGCGCATCGGTCAATCGGTTCAAGGAAAAGCCAGATCAAAGGATGATAACTAATGACCATGTAAACATGCGACACACACTAGAATTGATTAAGCTGCTCTATCAATCTTCAGACATCTGCTGACATATGAAGACTCATTTAACGCACATTTCACTCCATGTACTCTTTGTGGTGCACATGCATGGAATGTGTTTGATGAATCTTGCATGTGAGACGTGGCCAAGATCATTGTCAAATCATTTTAACCACAAAATTTTATTGCCTTATAGCATGAGACAACATCATTGTAAAAAATCCTCTTGCAATTATTCATATATTTAGTTTTGCACAAAGACAGTCAAGCCGGCTAACTTTGATTTGTAACTTGTGGCTGTTTTGGTGTCAGTGTTCTGCGTCTGCTCAGTGTCTGAAGGTTTGTATTTTGCTGATTTATATTTCGCAGACTGTTTGCGATCTAAGCTGCTGCACATTTGCTTTGCCACATTAGCTTAAAACACACACTGAGCATCAATCTGGGCTCCTTATATTCAGATAGAGATCAGCAATGAAAGGACTAGCACAACAAACAGCTGGGACCGAGCCACGAGCACACACACACACACACAGACGACAGCTCTTTGTCAAAATGACGGAGTGATAAGAGGTTCATTATGGAGACTCACAACAATAATAGGTCGGCACAGAGAGGCGGATGGAGAGGCTTTTCTATTTCAGATATGAAAAGTGATGCACAGTTAACCTTCTGCGTCACCACTCTCCCACTCAACAGGTTAGAAATAATACAACGGTTATTATCTGCATGGCAAAATCACACTGTGCGAGTACCAGTCCACTGAGACTCGGTCCACACTAACACACAGTAATTTTAAAAAGGCCTTTTAAAACTGTGGTCAGGTGACTGCTGTTTTAGCTTTAGATCAGAAATGATCGGCCCCTGAAAACACACACATACATGACCATTCACATACACTGAGGTTGATAAGGTGCCCAAAATAATACCAATGGAGAACAACAAAGACAGCTCAAGGGTTAAAATGCAGACGTCAACTGCACAGGCGCTGCTGGTAAGACAACAAGGTCAGTAACATGTTGTTCATCTCCAGGCTGATAATGTGGACACCTGGCATAAACTTAAGAAACCAAATTAATTGAAAACCACAAAGCCAAAATGTGGATGTAGCCCGAGAGACGACTAACCTACTAATTAACTAACATTGTATGAATCTAAATTATTTTCCTCACGCAATGCAAACAAATTGCAGACCTCATTAGGTTGGATTCACACGTGTTTCTTGGAGCAGTTTGCAGGTAAGTGCAGTGCCGATACCGTCTTAACAGGGGGGGGGCATAGTTCTTTACAGTCGCTGCAGGTTGGGAACTGAACATGAGTTTTGTTCAAGGGGACAAAAAGGATCATGGGAACAAAGGGAGATGGTTTTATTACCGACAGTCAAACGGGCTCTGCAAGGGGTTTGTTGAAAAAAAAAAAAAAGTAGAAAGAAAAACTCCCAATTTACCAGTTTATACTTTTCCCCCTGGTGCAGAATTTCAATATCCAAGATGGGTTGAAATTACAGTCCGATAATGTCACAGAGGTGAAATGCTAAATCAGAGGAGTAGTCTTTTTAAAAAGGAGCCAGTCGGGGGTTTTGGCATTTGTCCTCGGGTATCTTGTTCTGGCACACCATGACTGTGAGACTGAACGGAGACCACTGGCCAGTCAGGAGAGGCTGTGGGAAGTGGCTGAAGAATACTGCACCTGAGCAGCCTACAAATAACTCAATGTGGTGCATCAGCGTAAATGAGGTCACATGATGTTCAGCAGGAAGGTCTGCACTTTTTTGCTTAATTGACACTCTTGAGAAGCCGTTTCTCCACACTCTCCGGGATTAGGAGGACGTGATAAGTGTAAAAATGAGGTTGTGAATGGGAAGGAGGTTATATGGGGACACAGGATTAATTTTTACTGTATTAAGTGACCGGAGCGTAACAAATCATTAAGTGTTATTTCGCTGCCTGAACATGGCGGTGCAAACTGCAAACAATGCAACAAATCGAAAAGCCTTGTGATTTATTCAATGTTTTTCTAATTCCGTACATTTACCTTAGTGCTTCGCTGCACCTGTGCTCTTGTCTGTAGGGACAGTTCATCGCACCTATTGGCCGGTGTGAAATGCTGCGAAACAGATGCGTTTGGTTTGCAAGCATAGGAGCAGATTAGAAACTTGATGATTGCCCAGTTCAAAAGTTACTAATGAAACAAAAGTAAGCAGTTTCAGTTTCCAGCTATTACATAACACCAGTGAATCACTGAAAGTTATACCTTTTTGACTTTCTTATATTTGTCCTTATTTGTGAACAGCGATAAGGGGAAGGACCACAGCTGCTGCAGGTAGGACTAAGCTCTGGAGGTATGTGTGCTTCCAGGTGAGCCACTGAGCCCCCAGGCCATACCAAAATATTGAGTATTAAAGTGAAACTGCTTTATGAGTGGTCCGACCAGCTTTAAACACCTGACAACAACGAATCTGTGCAACGTTCAGCTGCTGATAAAAACCTCCTGGACTTCTTGTTCACGAGTTATGAGAAAAATCATTAAACAAGAGGAAGCACCAACCCTTCCCTGACATCGCATGTCTGTGCCACAGCGATGACAAAACACTGACTTTAAAATGTGCAACTGCTTTACTCCGTGGTGCTAGCAGCTATTATCATTAGATCTGTTAGATTTCCTGAGCAAATGACGCTAAGGGAATCCAAAAGCGGGAAAAGCAAACAAATCCCACGCAAATTCATGACAAATTCATCAATGTTTTGACTGAGGAGACCCCTAGTGGTAGAGAGTACATACAGTGTGTTTAACCGTCTTCCCAAAATATCCGTGCCGCATTAAGAAGGAGCCAGTGGGCCTGTTGCTGGCTTCTACAGTGGCCCATTTCAATGCAGCTTCTGCTGGGTCATTAAATATGGATCCTCTCCCCAGAGAATGTCACAACCGCAGGAACTTGAGGGAGAGAGGGAAACAGGAGGGAGAGAAACAAGAAGAGTGAGAGAAGAGTGCAAGAAAACTGCAACAAGGCACAAACATTTAACCCTTTGTTCCCTGGCAAGATTATACACTGCAGTCCTCCTTATTATTATTATAATTTGCATTTATGAGGTCGGTGGGTCTCTTCTCATTCCTGAGGAATTCATTAAAAAAACATGGACCTGATTTTGTGGAAACTACCAACTTCTACACAGTGTACATCACACCGTGTTTTGTGTATATCCAGATAGTGGGAGCGAAATGATCAGAAATGACATGTGGCATGACATCTCTATCTTTTTCACGCACCTGAAGACGCCACCCCACCCCCCACTCTCCAAAATCCGTCATACCTTCAGACACACAAGTTGTTTGTTTCTAGGCCAAAGGATGTAGGCCATGCCCCTAATGCCCTCCTTCGACGCTATAAGATTACTCACCTCATCGCTCAGTGTAACCTCAATTTCTCACAGAGTGGGCTGGTGGGAAAGACACAGACTGTGACTGCTGTGGTTCTGCTCAGAGTGACTCAGCCTTTTGAGAATATATTCCTGCAAGAATTTGTCTTTTTCTGTTGCTGAACTTTATAAAAAAAGAAACATATCAGACTGTAATATCATTGTGTTTCTTTGATGGCTGGAGTATACAGAATAAATTGTCATTTCAGATGTGTCATTTATTTCAAGTATCTCTGACACTTTATCTCACTCTTCAATTAACACAAGCACAACAGTTGGGATTGTTGTGACTGTGGTACAAGCCATTTTTAGGTTGCCATATTATTTAACAATGACTGTGGGAGAAAACAGCACAATATGGAGATCTTTACGATCCAATCCAGATGTTTGGCCTGGGCCCTAGATTCACTGGGAATTTGATAAGAGATTGATCACTTGCTTCTGGTTCAGTTGTTAGCCTTTATTGAAAGGTTACATGCAAACCTACATTCAGGAGTCACCCGGTCATGGTCAGATTCGGAGGGCATGTTAACCCAGCAGGTTCACCAAGGGGATGGGATTTTAATTGCTGCTACCTGCTGTCACCAGAGCTAATGCTACCAGCTTCTTTTTGTGTCAACATCTCTGTGAGTTGTGACTGTGTAAACTGAATTTCTATCAAACTTGGTGCTAAAAAAGTACTGAAGTGCTGCAGAAGTGTGGTGTCTAATTAAACACTTAAATTTAGTAACGGCAAATAAGCACAGTATTTTAAAGGAGCTGAAAATTTTGCAGCAGTTAGAAATAGAATCAGTTAGAAAAAGCTGTGAAGTGATCTCATGACTTCAGCATAGGACCTGATTCCTGCACCCACTCAGAGCTGACTGCAGGGGTGGAAGTTAGAAGGCTAACCAGCCAGCCTCTGCCCATCTCCTTACTTTCGAATACCAGTTGACTGTAGCCTCCAATCCCGGTTCCGGTTCGGGTCCCGGTCCCGGTTACGGTTCGGGTCCCGGTCCTGGTTCGGGTCCCGATTCCGGTCCCGGTTCGGGTTCCGGTCCCGATCCCGGTCCCGGTTCGGGTGCCGGTCCCGGTTCCGGTTCGGGTCCCGGTCCCGGTTCGGGTTCCGGTCCCGGTTCGGGTTCGGGTCCCGGTTCCGGTTCGGGTTCCGGTTCGGGTTCGGTTTCCGGTCCTGGTTCGGGTCCCGGTTCCGGTTCGGGTTCCGGTCCCGGTCCCGGTTCGGGCCCCGGTTCCGATTCGGGTTCCGGTCCCGGTTCGGTTTCCGGTCCCGGTTCGGGTTCCGGTCCCGGTTCGGGTTGGGTCCGGGTTCCGGTTCCG
>OMNW01011666.1:7022-17530 GCA_900303245.1 Selene dorsalis | reverse complement strand
ATTCTTAATTCTGGACCCTGATAACGTGTAAAAGGATTTCCATCACACCCATCCTCAAAAGCTGATGGGGGTGGGTTGCCTGGAGAGTCCCATTAAGGTGGGGGAAACTGTAGGGAGTGGCATTGGTTAGCCTTTTCCACATGTTCTCCCATCCTGTCCACTCTGCTTTTATGTGATGTCACCTTGTCAGTCCTGTGTGTGTGTGTGTCTGTGTCTGTGTGTCTGTGTGCTAGGTGTGGCTTCCTGATTCTTGCTCCAGGATCACTTCAGCCCACTTTCCAAAATATCAACCAAGTTTTATCGTGAGCTTGTCTCTCCTGGTCTATCTGATTAATTATTGTCCAGCTTAACTATCTAATCGTTCTACAGGCTGCAGAGGGAGGGGGGAGTGTAATAAAGTAATAAATTAGACTTGCACAGAAGGAAAAAAAAAGTAGTTTTAAAACACACAGCTCCCTCCTGAAAACCCCCTGAATTATCTCTTCACCCTGACTGATAGGATTCTCTGATGAGCATTTACATATGTCAAGAAGACAAAGTGTTACCAGATACCATGTGTTTCAACAACACAAAAACATGTCAGCAGCTGACTCCCCCTCATTTGACAAAGGGTGGATGTCCCGTCATTTAGCCTCCGTCACTGCCAGGAACATTTATCCCAGAACACAAATGGAAACGAGGAGAGATGGAGACATTTTTCCCTTTTCCTCACCAAGTATCCACCCATACAACAGTCGGGGTGTAAACACTTAACACTGTTTGGTCTATTTTTGTCCTCCGACTGATCTCATTGTGTTCCTCTGAAATTAATCTGCACTTTTATGGATATTTTATTTCATACCTCAGAGAAAATCAAACCTGACTCCTGACAGTAACACACTCCAGGGAAAGTTAAAGTAACCAGGCGTGGATTCCTTTTCTTCGTGTGAACTTTACATTTCTCTCACATGACCCTCCCTCTCGATTTCCAGCTTAATATGCACAGTATGTGCAGGACCATGTGTATTAAGGAGGAACTATGCAAGATTTGCACCCTAATTAAACAGCTTCGGTGTAATTGTGATGGTTAATGGATGGACTTGTTATGGGGAGAATGGAGGCTCTCTGCCTTCCACCTAGCGTCTCTTGGCTGAAAACCAACCTTGCAAGATCAGCGCCTCCAGATCTCCAGGTCTCACAAGAAACACGAACTGTTTTGCAGCACTCCGACACAAACATGCCTGGTAATCCGTAACCTCTTACTAACGTTACCAACCTCAGTAGACTTCGCTCCACGGATTCGCCTCTCGCCGTTGAAAACAAATTCACATGGCGAGGAGGGTTAGCGATGAGTTTTTACAACTAAAATATGCACTCTGAAACTGTCGGGGGAGCTCCGTAGATAAAAAAGCGACCAAAACAGCGAAAGAGCAACCGGACTTGCGTAGTTCCCCTTTAACTCTTCTGGAGGAAATCAATACAGAGGCCAAGTGGTCGAATTCTTGGTCAGCAGAGAAAGAATTTTCATTTATCATTTCTTGATTTATGATCAAATATCTGCGAAACAATGACTACACCTCATCAGTCTCAGTTGTAATTTGTGTTTAGCTAAGAGCCTCAAACAGCTGCAAGGAGTGTTGTACACTCCTAGTCTTATTTATAAATGAAAATATAACTATGCATGTGTTATATTGTGCACCTAAAAGTCTGGTGACCTGAGCTACTGACTATTGCTTCATATTTCTTGGATCTACAAGAGAGCACCCGAAGGGACGCACAGTTGTGAATGAATGGGAGAGAGGAGCTTTGACAGGATAATGTAATGAGTGAGGGATATTTACAGATGAAGAAATTTGGTGCGTTTTAAAGCAGGGTTGATGTGGGTCAGGGGGGGCTGGAGGGGCGAGGGAGAGAGGAATGAGGGAAAAGTATTTGGCCATTATTACCGTGACCTGATTTTCCCGAGGGGATAATTACAGTTTTTGCTTTTATTACAGAAATAAGCAGAAGATTGATGGTTTGAAAACCAGTAAGTGATGCCATCTCATCCCTTTTGTGATCGGGTCATCTCAAACTGAGCATTTATCACAGCTGTTGCAGCACATCCAGTCCTTTAAAATACTGCAGAGCTTTGTGCTTGTGGCAGCAGTGGTGAAAGGTCATGTGAAACATTGTCCCTACAGGCCCGTGGAAAACACACACACATGCTTTCTATTATGATCTTGTAGATGACGCTGATTCTCTAATGTGCCAAACATAAACATCCACACTGAATCAGTTCCAACCCTCCCTGTCCTCTGCTCTTAAATGTAAAATAAGATTAAAGGTTAAAGACGCCAAACTCACCATGAGGCTTGAGTTTTTGGTAAATTTAAACGGACATACTTATATTTTAACTGTTTTCGAGCCTTGTTACTCATATAACTGCAAAGTTGATATCAACAGTCAAAGGTGACTTCTTTATCAAAGGTAGGAACACTTTTTTTTAACTGTTTGATTAAATGATAAAGATTTGTGTGATTCTCTTATCTGATATTAAGAGGATTCACAAGCCAAAGTTAAGTAAAAGAGTGAAGAACAGATTCTCTGCTGTGTGCATATTATGCCTCCTCTCGGGTGACTGCACTGACCAAGTCTCATCACAGATAGTAAAATAAATCCGGTCCATATTTGGGCCACATGCTTATTTTCTTCTGGCCCAGCACACACATGATTCCACAGCCTGAACGTCGCCCATATGCACCATGATTGTCAGATGTTACTTCCACATCTAGAATAATTCTCTCTCTCTCACACACACACACACAGCCAGCCAGCCAGTACTGTAGTATATCAGCCACAAACTGCCAAGATATGGAAGTCATATATGGGCCAGACAAGACAGGCCAAGGACCCAGCCACACAAGTGGATCCAAAGTTTAATTTTCTAGAATATGAAATAACTTGGTTAACTTTTTAGCCATGTAAGCAGTGTATATTGTTCTTTTAACCCCTTTGGACCAGATTGAAATATCTCAACAATTTACATTCAGGCTCCCCAGAGGATGCTTCCTCATGACATTAAGACAATTAATAAATAGTAAGCATTAACTTGCCAAATAGTGAGCCTGTATCAAAGTAGGACAGCTATTTTAGAGCATGTTTATAATTCTATATTCATGATTTATAAAGTGTTAACCAAATGAATAATGTAATTAAAAAGCATTATAAGTGTTGTCTTTTTGTAAAGTGGTCTCTATAACTGAATTTAAAACAGACCAACAGACTGTAGATGTGTATGATTTGAGAGGCTCCTGCTCAGTCGGTCATCCCTGGATGAATGGAGGTCATAAATAAAGGCAGTGTATGGATACCAGAGGCTGAACTCAGCTTCTGTTCACCTGGACACTATCAAACAGCTGCAGCTGCCTGTATGCATGGTGTCTAAATTAAAAC
Organism: Selene dorsalis; assembly: GCA_900303245.1. Classification (NCBI taxonomy): domain Eukaryota; kingdom Metazoa; phylum Chordata; class Actinopteri; order Carangiformes; family Carangidae; genus Selene; species Selene dorsalis. The sequence goes on along the minus strand of OMNW01011666.1, from coordinate 14,116 downwards.
CGACAACAGCCCATGAGAGTCACAAACCCCTCTCTGCTGGACCCGGTCCAAGTAAAGGTGAAGGTGAGAGACAGTGCAAAGTTAAACCAGGATGACGCAGTGATAAAGGCATCACAGGATTCACATCCGCTGAGTACTGTTAAGCAGAAATGTACGACATATATGTCCCTCTATCCAGAGCGATGTTTCTATATATGTATCCTGTGTTATTATCACATCATAGACATCCTCTGGATATATGAAGTTTGTAACACATGTTAACAATTCTACATGACGTTAAGAATTGATGTGCTTATATACTGTATATTTTTCTGTTCAATTTCCAAACTTGTCTCAGACTTCTGAAGCCACTCTTTCTGACATCAACATAGACTGACACATATATTTATTAACACTGGCCTGGAAAAACATACACACACATATTTGTACAGGCTGGATATCTGTGTTGATTCAATTCCTAATAGATTACGTGGATCATTTTTTACAAACTGTATGTGCCTTGGGTTGGTTGTCATAAATAGGGCAGTGGCTGATACTGCAAGTAATCAGACCACAATAAATCAGTCTGTACTCAAGGGAACAACACAAGAGTCTGAACATTTACAATACAAAACATTTCTTACTAACTGTGAGGAGGATTTCAAGAAGCAATTAATTCTCACACAAACATTTTTAGGACTGCAGCTAATTACCTCCAGTCACGATTATTTTCACTTTTTCATGGTGGAGTAATCATTCATATGTTTGTACGTTTGCTGGTTCATGTAATTAAAATGAAACAAGGCACTCAGTCCAACCTGTGTTAAAGTCTGGGGCCCTTTTAAGGTGCAGAGCACATTTTCCCATCGTTTCCCACTTTTCTCCAAACTCCAAAAAAAAAGAAGGACATCATAAAAAAACTGTGTGTGTGTGTATATGTGTGTGTAAGGAGGTAATATAACAATAAATCATTTTGAAGTTCTATAAAATACATTAAGTCAGATAATTCAGATAAGATCAGATATGATCGTGTATGAAACTACAACATCCTCTTCTGAGGAAGAAAAGTTCTGCGTAACAGCCAGTAACACTGATCTACGATCTACTGTTTTTATAAACTACGTTCATGCATTCAGTAAAAATTAAGTGACATCCAAAAGCTGCCAAACTATATTGTTGGAAGTCCAGTTTTGATCAGATGCCTCTTGTGCATCTAAACTGAGCAACATCATAAGATGACGCTTGTTTTTAGTGCCTGTTGTGGTATTTTACTGTTCTACTAATGTTGTTCACACCTTGTCTCCCTGGAATAAAACCATTTTCATCTGGGTTTATGCTGCCAACTCCATGTCAGTATGATTGTTAGAAATGTAAAAATCATTACAGAGTAGGCTGAGAGGTTGTATGTCTCATATAAGATTGAATCCTTGCCCTCCTCATGTAATACTGAAATGATTGCTTCTGGACACACTTCTTAGGGATTTCCTGAGGACAGAGACATAGTTAAAGACTTTTTATAAGACCGGCTTTTATAAAAATCCTCTTAGGAGCCAATCACCACCAGGAGATTTATTATTTCTATTAGTTTTTATTGTATCAAATATTACACATAATTGAATATCTGAACTGTAGATTTAGGGGGTGATGTTTTCTTGGCCTTGCAGCCAATCACCTTAATCATGTCACCAGGATGATCATGATACAACCTGGCTTTCAACTTGAAAGACATGAGCCTTTATGAGGAATGGCTGGTTTAATGAAGACATAGACCTACACTTCAGACCTACATCATGGAAAATGTTGGAAAAGTCTGGCTCAAGCTCTGTTATAACTCTTCTAGTCTAGGTAAGATGACACATGGAGAATAATTGCTGATGTAATCCTTCTTTTATTACCCATGAAACCTCACACTTATGACAAGTCGTTTACAGCATTTGGTTTGGAATTAGTTCCCTGTCTGCAACAACCTGCACCGCAGCTCTGTTGGCAGAGGACTCACAGGCATGACTTCCTGTTCCAGCACTGTTTCCACCAAATGCATGATAGCAGCCAAAACACCAGAGGTCAAATCCACCTCTCACTCTGGGTGTGAATGTCACAGTCAGTCACAGTGACTCACAGTGGTGAGGCTGAACAGGACCCGTAGGTTCTTCGACATGCTTAAGTCCCTTGTTAAAATATCAACCTCTGTGTCATAGTGTCACACAAACTAACAAGACTTGTCACCATGGCAGTGGGCAACTACGACACCCCCTCCTCTCCCCTCCTCCATCTTATCTACCACAAACAAACCCAGAGAGTGAGCTCACGGTCCCTTAGCAACAGTAAGAGTCCTGCTGGTAAAATCAGCTCTTGGGTGTGGGTCCATGTTCAGAGGAAAATTACAAAATGGGATTTCACTCAGCTCAGCACCACATGGTTCCTCTGGGAGAACTGTTGAAAGATCTGAACGTCTGAATGAGAGCAGGTAAGAGCATTTCGCAGAGCTTTTATCACTGTGGCAGATTTACTGAAAGGTGGTGTAATGAATTGTAACCTTAACCCTAACCACACACATGCTTTCTGTTAAAACACTGCTGATAACCCCACTCATCCGCAGACTCTCTGAAACTAAAAGGGCCAAATCAGTTCCAGAGAAGACATGCCTTCTGTTTTTCTTTAAGATCTGCCAGGCTGTTAAAACAGGATTGTAAGTGGTGGCCGTGTGAACCGCTGTGCAGCGTTGTCTCAGGATAGAGAGGAATGTTTACCACCTCCTCATGGACTATACACACAGAGTTATCCCTAAATCAGTCAGTTAGTCAATCAATTGATTCATTACTGTACTGACAATGTAACTGCCTTGGTTTAATGGGATGTACCAGTCCGACAGTCTATAGGCCTCTCTGTCATTGTTCGATTCAGGAGCTTGAAGACAATCACTGCTGCAAACCTGAACATATAGACTTAAAGTTTCTATATGATAAGTTTTGTGGTTTTTGCACATGTGAAGTTTCCATTTGCACAATGCCCACACATCAGCTGGTTTGACTCCCACCTCCCCAAGAAAAACAAAAGTAGTTAGAGGGTGGTTAGTTTTGATCTGTTGCCATGTCGACAACATGTTGTTTTAATGCAAACACTAAAATCCCTTTGTATGCAAATAACTGACAGTGCTGGTATTTATCATACGGACAACATAGCATTTTGTCATGTTCACTCTGGTGTTTTCTTACAGCAGATATTCTCCACTTCAGTATTTTAGCTAATTTCCAACATGTACAAATATTTACAGGAGCAGATATAAAAGCATTTAACGGTGGGACTGGGACTAGAAGATCAAAACCACTGTTATGATAATTGCTTAGCTACAGGGACCCTACTCAACTCATGAAACTTTACGCGATCTTAAACATTCACATAAAATATTAAAACCGCTCTCACTCTGACCCACATTATAACACTGACATTCAACTGAAGGGCTGTATTACAGGCAGTCTGAGATGAATGAATATTTTTTTAAACTATGAATCATGCAAAGTTGCTGTAGTAAAAATAAAGAGCTGGAAATGAGCAGAATATGTTTCCTTTCAGTCTCAGCTGTTGATTTAAACCCCACAGAGACGGTTATGTATGACAAGTGTTGAAACTGTTGGCGCTTGCGAGCAGTGTAAAATAAACTTTATTGATTTCACACAGGAAATTGATGTGAAAATAGATTATTGTCTAGAATTGCCTTCTCTAAAAAAAAAACTCTTTTATGTCAATTTATTTATCCTCGGTCCTTATTATCAACTTCTCATCCGATGTTCTGTCTTATTTATTTATTTTCTCCTACTCTTCACATGTGCAAGTGTTCAAATAAGTGACAAGCTACAGGATGCAATGAATACAACTTATCTGCCAAAAAATAGTGCCTTCTAATTTCCACCAGTGAGCAAAAGCAGGTTACTGCCTTGACTCAGAGGCAGAGTCTATGCACTGGCTTGTTACATACATGATTGATTATTGTACCTTGCATGTTTTACTATTATATTACATAACATTACAACATCAAGTGATACTTTACAACCAAAACCAACATTCACAGTGTGACAACGCACAGGAGGCTTTATATCTAATAAATCTATAGTCATTAGGCCTCAGTTCACTCAATCAAAATAATTTTCACTGACCCTCATATACACCCTGTCTGATGTGACTGTAAAATGAAAACAATGGACTTTCTTAATGCCTAGGATGAAATTTGTAATTATAAAGAAATCTTCTGGGTCATTTAATGGCTTTAATGGATACTGGGAAGACATTAAATGTCTTAAAGGCTTAATGGCCTAAACTAAGGACAGTCTGGTTTATGGATCATACACCAAAACATCAGCCATGAATGATGAGTAACAACCATAGACTGTAATCCAAGTTAATCCAAAAATAGACAAAGAGGTGGGCCATGTGTGGAGCTGAGATTTCAGTGCATGCCGATTTGTGGCAAGCATACACTCACCTGCCTGTCACTCAAACAGGCCACACCCTCATTCATCGTAGTTGTAAGTCTTGATAAAATTCAAATACAAACTCTCAGCAAATCCGAACTCAGGGAAAGACACGGTGAATTTATACTGTCTGGGTTTCTTCTTTAATCCTATGTCAGTGATCTGTAAAATCTCTATCGATTATAGATTTTTACCAAGAAGAGCTTCCTGTATGCAGAGGGAGGAACAGTCAGTCCAACCATGTGGCTGACACATTATGTGAACATATTGAATTCAGTGTAAATCCTGGTTTCACTTAGTGGATGCAAACCATACAGCCTTTTTTTTAAGGAATGCTTCAGCTCTATAACTATAAATCCAGTGTAGATTGTGCAAAGATGCTTTGAAGTCTTTTTCTTTATGTAATAAACTCATTCCATATTCCACCCTCCAACTCCAAGAACACAGGGAACACCCAATTATAAATTGTAATAATCTGAGGCTTTATAATCCATATTACTACTTTTATTGAGAATTGAGAATTTATTGGCCTTTCAGTTCAACAATACAAAAGAAATCATCAAGTGTATCTACATGAGTCACAGGCTGTCATGAGTCTGGACCATTTGTCTTTGCAGTTGATCATGTTGGATGATGAATGACAGGGAGGGGCGTCGAGCTGAGTCCAGTGCAGATGGCATGATGTATGTCCGAAGGAGGAGCCTTCAGTCCAGACCCACTCATCAGGCCATGACCTTCACTCTGCTTCCACCAAGACCACTGTCCCATCGGGACAACCAACTTTCCTCCACAGGCCCCGTGTCTCTGGGCCTGCAAGGTGACCACAAGCTGATCCCCTCAAGTCACTTTGTTACTGTGCAGATCCAGTGTGTGTGTGTCAGTGTGGCACTCACCTCTTTAGCTATGAAAGCTATAATATGAGATTTTTCTGACTCCTTTCTTCCACACATTTACATTAAGTCTTTGTGAAATACGTACATGTTACAATTAAATCTTTGCTGTTACCAAACTGCTGTTTAGTAACATCATCACTAACACCTGAAACATGAAATTTGTGTATTATAATTATGTATAATAGAGATCACCTGAGACATAGAATCATCTTGGTCATAAGTGTTGAATTTTTGATATCACCCACGGCTCTTATGCAAATGAAATAGTACAATAATTGCATAATTCTCGCCATTTCTGTCACAGTGCAGGGATTTTGCTGTCCCCTCCGGCAGAGGCCCACCAGTGGCAGTGTGATGCCCCAGAGCAGAGGAGGAGGAGATGGGGGACCAATACTGTTGAGCAGTGTTAGTGGAAGAGTGGAGAGCAGAGCAGAAGCAGCATCAAGAGCCAGGACAGGAATCAGCTCTGTGATGAACCCAGAGGGTGGAGGTCTCACTGTGGGTCAGGCCAGTGAAACAGCAGGTGACTGAACAGCATGGGCACCACCACCACCACCACCACTACACACATGTCGTTTGCTGTTACATGTATCCTGTGTTCAAAGACGTTTAAACACTCCTGTTGTTGTGGTATTTCTGGGGAGTGTAACTGACTGCAACTTGGTGCTTAGGCAATGTGTGAAATCTTCTCTCACACAGTTGTGAACTGAAAGTGATAATGATAATCATCACCTTGGACTAGTTTGAGTTACAACCCTGTTTTGCTAAAATGTGTTTTGTGAAGTCACCGTGACTGTGACCTTTGACCTTTGTCCATAAGCGTCTTACCAGTTCATCCTTGAGTCCAAGTGAATGTTTGTGCCAAATTTGAACAGTTTCCACAAAGACATTACTGAGATATTGTGTCCACAAGAATGGGACGGACATCAGGCGGACAACCCAAAAACAACAATTCCTCTGACTCTGGCTGTCGTATAGGTGTGTGGCAGGCAGTCAGTAAATCAGTGTGTGAAGCAGTGTGAGAGTCAAAAGATGAATGATACACTGTTCAGTGTAAAATGGAAAGACAAAGTTGTTTTTGGTTTTTTACCAAAGTAATCAACTGCTGACTCTGCTATCTTTAAGTTCATCTCAAGTGAAACCCGTAATCTGTAAATAAAGATGGATGTTGCATGTGAGCTGCTCCACCTTCATCATTTTGGCAGTGTCTGACTTCAGATAATTCCCAGATAATCCAAAAATGTGCAGAGATGCGATGTGTGTGGAGCCAAGACCTTGATGCATACCTACCTGTCACTCAAAGAAACCACACCCTTAATTATACATAACTTAATTATGCCGAAGCCTTAATAAAATGTAAACAGGTGACTTATATAAACAGTCACAAAGGAGGAAATTAGTCTTTGAGATTAAAACTGTTTTGTACCTGGCTATAAATGTGCTCATTTCTGCTGTTAATTTGGACATGGGAGTCTTTGGAGACTGACTCACTGTTGGAGCCAGACCCTCGAGGAAGTGCAGGTTTCAATCTTTCGGTGTTGTCTTCTCTTTTTGCATCAGCTCCGAAGGTTGATGTTTGATGAAACCATGGATCATTGAAATGAAAGCATGCTTACTGAGGAATCTGTTCAGAATCAGCTCATCTTACAACAAACAAGCAGTTCAGTGATGATACATGTTACAGTCACAATCAATCAAACCAGAACCAGATCTGATATTTTATATATATATATATATATATTAAAAACACCAT
>OMNW01011664.1:11146-31184 GCA_900303245.1 Selene dorsalis | reverse complement strand
CGTTATGTAGGCGCTAGCGTGAATTAAAAGGGTTTAATTTCCTAGATGAAACATTGTCATTTTTTTAAAGAATAAACTTTATTAGATCATTACAGTAGTGTTTTTTCAAGTGCTGACACAACCAAAAAAAAATCAGCAAGAACAAATCATGTTTTACAAACTACAGGTTGTTGAGCATCTGAACGAGGGAAGCAAAGTGTGTTTTGTCCAGTGCTGCGTCTTCAGCGAACTGGCAGAGTTTCCTGCAAGAGACAAGGGGAGGGGAATCACAACAAAGATTTGGTGGTGGGTGCGGACACCAGGGTGTCACTGTGGTAACATGAGGGGGCGACAGGATGCATTAAAGTGAACTATAAATACATACTTGAATAGTCTGAGGCTGATGGTGCTCTTCTCAAACTCTCTGGCCTTCCTGTGTCCTGATTGGATGACCTCCTCTGGCAGGCTGGCGAGCCGCGCCGCATTGAAACCGTAACTCTTTGGACAAGCACCAGTGATGAACTTGTAGAGGAATGTGATAGTTTCTTGACTCGGATCCTCGCATTCATTCTCCACCATGCACGCCTGAAAGGAAAAGGACAGGGAAAGTTACACTTACTACCGGAGCTGCATATGGGTGAAATAATTTGTGCATATAAATAATCAACATCTAATTAGCAAGATGTTTTTTTTTTTTTTTCAAACAACATGTACAAAACTGCAGCAATGCTCTTATTAAACATTGTATTGTTGAAGCAACAGGAACTGGAGGTAGAGGCTGTGGTGGGCAGAGTGCCCTCAATAACAGCAGCATGAAAACAGCTGCTTTGTGCATCTGTTCATACACACAAATTACTACTTTGTTTGTTTTGTGTAGGAGAAAATGTACTCAGTACCCTCAAGGCTCTTTACTGAACCAACAAACAGGACTTGAAAAAAAGTATTTCCTTTATGAGGCTTCACTTACAACAGCCTACATTGTTGACATCAGCTCCACCACATACCAAATACAATAACAGGATGGAGTAAGCAAATGCATTTCAGAAGACATTTCCCTGGATAATAATTTCAATCACAGCTTTATTCCCCTCCTGCTTGTTGTGCATTGTTGTACTTGCCATGTGTCCCAACCGCACGGTGGGGTTGCTGGCATAGTCTTCCACCAGGGAGTGGTAATGTGTGGAGAACAGGGTGCGACAGCAGATCTTCTCAGCGAGCTCCTTCACCACAGCGCTGGCAATCGCTGTGCCATCATAAGTGGCTGTGCCCCTTCCTGCAAACAGTGCACAGCTCAGTGGTTACACCCCACAAACACACCACCACAGGAAGAAGACAGAGCTCAAGAGACTTCAATTGATGTTTGCTGTCATTGTAAAGAGGCTCTAATAACTTACCTAATTCATCCAGGAGCACCAGTGAGTGTTTGGTGGCATGGTGTAGGATGCTGGCCGTCTCACTTAATTCCACAAAGAAGGTGCTCTCTCCTGCAGAGGACAAAGAGTGGACAGACGGTACAAGCTCAGCTCGTGAGGTGGAAGCTCAGATCATCAGATGTGTTAAAAGGAGTTTGTGAAGTTACCAGCCATGATGCGATCAGAAGCTCCCAGCCGGGTGAAGACCCTGTCGACTGGTGTGAAACGCAGGCTCTCAGCAGGAATGTAGCAACCCAGCTGAGCAAGGATGATCACCAGCCCACACTGTGCATACAGACCAGTGCTGCGTATTAATATGGGCCAACAGTGACTTCTGAGAAATCTGCGCTGACCATGTCACTATTTCCACTTCATTTACTCCTGTTTTGTACATTCACACACTGAGGAAACGTTGCATATATATCAACATATGACCCACCTGTCTCATGAGTGTGGACTTTCCACCCATGTTTGGCCCTGTGACGAGGACGCACAAGGCCTGACCTTTGTCCCCGTCACTTTCATCACTACCAGGGCAGCCGATGAAGATGTCGTTGGGAATGAAGTCGTCGCCAAAAAAGGTCTTGGTGACACACGGGTGGCGGGATCCAGTGAGGTCGATGAAGGGTACTACCTGGTCGTCACCCTCAGGGAGCACCAGCTGGGGCCTGGTCATTGGTCCGTCTCCACCCTGACTGTAGCGTGACAGGGCCAGCAATACATCTGAGGTGGGGGGGGGCAAAGGGTAACAATTAACAGAGGTAAAAAATAAATAAAGACAAACTGAACATCCTTTAAAACTCCACAGGCCTTGTCAAAACCAAACGTGTGGCTGAGGCGTGGTCCGGTGAGAGCAAAACAGATTATGAGAACATTAGGTTTCACTAAGAGACATGTAATAAACTGCAAACCACGTCAGGAGCCAGCAACTCACATAATGGAGAAAAACAAACTAATAAGTGTCAACTTGGCCCAGTACGCTCAGATGGGTGCAACATCATAAATAAGTGCAGCTTTAATCAGTAACATCTGCAGGAAATGAATTCAGAGCAGACACCTGTGATACCAGTTTTAGGCCCCTGAAACTGTTTCACTTTCAGAAACAACTGCAAGATAAAAAACAAAATACAGATGAGAAGAACAGCTGGTTTTGCTGAAGTAATTGTGAGTTTTGCTTCGCCTGTTTGATTGATGCATCCCAATGCTTATTTATAAGAAGAAAAAAAAACACGTACCAAGCACTGCCATGCAGTCCACCCCAGTCTTCCAGTCTCTGTAGTTCTTGTCAAAGTTGTAGAAGAGCCTCCTCATGCAGTCTTTCAGAGCAGCGTCTCTCTTCTCCTCGTATCCCTGCAGCTCTGAGAACAGCCGCTCGCTCTCCTTCGTCACGTAACGCTTCCAGCCTTTCTTTGTGGATTTGACCTCGTACTCCTCAGGAATGTTCCTCTCTGAGACGCTTTCAGGCACCTCCATCTGGTAGCGGTTTCGTCCCGTTCCCCAGTAAGCCATGTTTTTACAGCCAAGTCTCTTCTTCTGTCTGTCCAGGTAATCCTGCAGCTCTCGCTCGCAGCTCTTGATCTCAGTCAGAGCCTGGTCATACTCGGGGTCAAAGCCGACTTTCGGGGTGATGACACCCGTGGTGCGGGCTTTCTGGTGGTCGAACGCCGTCTCCCAACGCCTGAGTTCGCCAGAGAGGTCTGGAAAGAGGCCGTCCTTTCCGCTTTTCTGACTGATGATTTGACGGAGCAACGTGGAGCGAAATTCACCTGAAACTGGAGCGAGGACGGAAACGATCTCCTGCATGGTTTTGAAACCTTCCAGTGCTGAGAGGAAGTCTGCGATCTTGCGTTTGCTGTAGGCGACCTCCTCATAGAGGACCGCTCTGCTGTCGGGGTGGGCCTGGCCCTTCAGAGGGGTGCCGATGCTGTGGATCTTACTCAGGAGACGCTCCAAATCGGGAAGCTTCTTCAGCAGGTCCGACACCTCGGTGGCCTGGGCCTGAGCTCCCATCAGGTCCTCCACTGCATCCAGTCTGTCCTTGATGGACGTGGGATTACACAGAGGAGCGCAGAGCCACTGCTTCAGCAGCCTCTTGCCGAACGGGGTCGAGCATGTGTCCAGACGCTCCAGCAGCGTCCCCTCTGCTCCCCCTGAGCCGTTCTGAAAGATTTCCAAGTTTGCCAGAGTCACTCCATCGAGGACCATTCTCTGACGGGTCTGGGCAAAGAAACTGGCCGGTCCGGCGGCTTTTTCCATCTCAACATCGACAGGGACGTATTCTTCAAAGTTGGCCATGGAGAGCAGCTCTTGGTCCACCAGACACTTCTTCAGGTAAAAAATACTTCCACCCAGCGCCGACAGTGCCAGCTCATAGCCCTCCTTAGGAGTGAGGCACAGTGAATCACTCTCAGAGGTCATCTTCTTTAAAAGAGGAGGAAGACGACTGTTCCCGGTCTCCTGCTCTTTGCCAGCAGTATCACTGAAGTAGTCTTCCTCTGACAGGCTTTTCAGAGTCTTCTGTGCATCCCAGAACTGTGTTCCTGCATTAAGTCCCTCTTGCAGAGCAGAGGCCAGAGAAGCCTTGAGGATTTTGCGGGTTTCAACAGATGGGTTCCCCTTTTCAAAGAGCACCTCAGCGGGGGAATAGTGCGCAATCAGGGTGCGCAGACGTGAGCAGTGACGATCGTCTGGGAACTGACCCACGTGAAAAAACCCCACAGAGGTATCTACGAAGCAGACTCCGTAGGTGCGACAGTTACCGGAGCTTTCCTCTTCAGCCTTTTCCTTCAAGCTCAGCAGGAATTTGCTCTGACTCTCTGAAGGAGCACCGTCCAACACGCTGTACGTCTGGGTACCACGCGTGATAATCCGGCACACCTCTCTTTTCACCACGCGGTCAAACTTTGTTGGCTTGGCCATGGTCTTACAGCGTGCTTCCATCATGTCTGGGGTCTCTGTCTGCTCCACTCGGGCCACCTTGTAGCCTCTCTGGACCAGTACATCTGAAAAACGTCCAAAGCCGATCTCCGGAAAGCCGGAGTGTGCCCAGGTCCCCTTCATGAAAGTCAACCCCATCTCGTTGACTCCAATCACAGCGTCCATGTGGTACAGCTCATAAAACTTCCCGACCTTGTAGAAGATCACCGTGTCAAACATCTCAGATTTTAGCTGCCACCAGCGACGCATCCCAGGAGTGTTTCTGTTGAGGAAGTCTTCAGGCACGTACAAGGTGGTACGATCATAGTCATCCTCTGACTGGCGACGTCTTTTGCTGTCTTTCCTCCTGCCGTCCTGCAACCACTCCAGCTTCTCGTGATCCCAGACTGTTGCACCCCCACCGGTGCCTGAACCGTTGGCCTGGCTCTCGAAGTTGTCGGGGGCAGAGAAGGCTGACAGGCGTGACTTTGTGTCGGCCGCAATAGCTGCTGGCGCTCGTTTAGGTGCAGCGGATGGGGTGCTGGGCACTTTGGGTTTTGCATTAGCGGGCTTTTCTGTGGGACGTTTGCGCTTCGCAGGCTTGATGGGGCTTTCTACTTCTGACTCTTGTGAGCTCTGCTCTTCGCTACTCACTGTCGCTTCTTCCTCTTCATCCTCACTGCTGGACGCAGCCTGTTCTGGTTTGAATTCCTCGTCCGACCCATCGCTGTCAGAGGCTACTATGATGCGGCGCCGCTTGGCCTTGTTGCTCTTTTCTGTTGAAGATCGGGATGCACGACGACTGACTTTTGATGGCTTTGCTTCTTCATTTTTCTTATCATCCTCATCAGTGCTCTCTTCATCAGTCAGTGTCGACTTTTCAAGCTGGCAAAGCACAAATAAGCAATATGTAACTTGTACTCTTGACTGAAATACATTTACTCTGAACTACTGTGAGTAGTGATGTATGAATTATTATTTTAGTAACAAGAATAACTTGGCAAAATCTTTAGTTGACTTGCAGCCTAGTGAATTTGCACATTGTCAACATATTAACTGAACATATGCACTAAGTCACCTCCATTTCCTCATATTCCTCTTCGTCATCTGATGGGTCTGTGCAGAGCGGCATCTTTAACCTTTTTTCTGGGCTGTCAAACATGACTCCATCAGCAAGCTCCATTGCACGACGGATCACAGGCTTGCCGCTGAAGAACACCCCACCAGTTTTAGCATCGCTGCTGTCAGAGCCTGAAACAACCGAGTGGAAACTCATCATACACCAGGCAAGAGGGACATTTAACATAGTCATAACGCTCTTCTTTTTCTCATCATCACTAAGGGAATAAGTGTCACCAAACCTTGGTACTCTCTGACATATTTGGTGCTGACCCATCCCCTTGTAGGAGGTTCATCAAAGAAATGGACGTGTATGCGTTGGTCTCGACCCCGGCCCCTCATCTGCTGTCCGGTCAGAGGTTGTGGTACCACCATGCATGGCCACCAGGGGTGTCCTTCCAGTTTTGCCCACACAAGGGCACCAGCACTGAATGAGGATGAGGGGCTGCTGGAGGTAAGAAAAACAAAGACACATTTTATTAAGTGTTGGCTTCATATAGATCTGTTAGTAGCCAACCTGTACAACTCAAAGATTATCTACAACTAGGCATCATCCTGTGTGCATTGCAGTATGTTGATTTATCAACAGTTCAACAAACCAAGCTCAAATATAATGATCAGTTATCATTAAAAGCAGCAAATTCTTAGCCAAGAAACAGAAGCCATGAATGCAGCATGAAAAATTGTTTACAAAACCAATAAAGAGGAAAAAAGTTGACAATTTCCACTGAGAAATTAATCCACTCCAGTGCAGATTGTACTAACATTGCAGCACTGAGAAGCTGTTACAGTCATTTAGAATTTTGTCAGTGATCAATACATATGTCAAAGATACCAACACGCGCTGGAAAGCAAACAAGATACTTTAGCTTACCATTTTCAGTTTAAAGCTTCTGGAGTTAATGGTGAGGGGCAGTCTGGCCGTAACACAGTAATCAAACACATTTCTTTTCTTTTTTTTTTTTTTAAATATGCACTTGCTTTTCATTTCCAATGTGTTCTTAAATGTCACTTAACAGTAATGCTATAAACCCACGTGGATGTGATAATTTAATACAGCCATTTCTGCCTCTGTAATTCAACTGTCACTTATGGTTTCCTTTGACTCGAGTTTTGTTGTACACATAACGGGTCCAGTGCCAAGCTACAAACATTTTTTTGAGGAGACAGTCGGGTATAGTTGGGCCCTTACAACAATCAGTCAGTATACAGTCAGTATATTTCCCTTGGATCTCTGCAGTTCATGTTGTTAAATATGATATTCTAGTATTAATTAGACAATGGGGAAAACCTTTCAGTAGTCTTCACCTGAGATGTATTATGTCGAGCAGAATAAAATGCATGAAATGAACATGAGAAAAGTAACTCAAAGCAAAACAAAGTGGGTTTTCAAAGTCGACAACTTCTTCTCTTGTTTATATTAATGCACAGGGCGATTTTGCTGGATTTACATTACCTCGTTTGCTATTGGAAATGTAGGTTAAGTCTTTGTGGGGCCTTGTAGTCTTCAGCAGGAAGATGGTACCTAACGTGGCTCCAGCAATTACACCGCCCCCAACACAACCACAGCTAACTCACCTTTCTTTGGTTGTCGGAGCCGCTTTGTCGCCGAATAGTTTCTTGAATCCCCCTTTGCTCGACTTTGGGTCACTTTTCGGCTTTGCTTTGTTGGCCTTTGTTGTTTGTTGTTGCTGTGGTGGTGTAGCGGTTTGTTTAGCTTGCTCTTTCGGAGAGGAGCTGGACTTCTGCACCGAGGACGGCAGGTCTGCCTCGGTCGGAGAGGGACTGGGCTTCGGCTTGGAGACCGGCGGAGGAGACTTTGTGAAAAAATTGAAAAGAGAGCTTTGCTTCGCCATGTGTGCGAGTTTGAAGGCTGTCGTCGTTGAAATGTGTGAGCTACACCCGACTGCACCCTCCCTGCATCACCTAGCATACAGCTACACTGCACGAGCCCAGTGAGTCGGATTCGCGGGAAAGCAAGCACGAGATGTGGTGGGCGTGGACCCAGGCCTCCACCAATGATGAGCAAGGATAGCAGTCACGTGTGCCAACATGACACCCTTTGGCGCCCACTGAACTGTTATGACTTCCTCCTTTCTTTCCAACCAACACTGAGAGCACGCCACATGCCAATGGAGGAAGGATTCAGGTACTGTGTACACAAAAACTACGCAGTAAAAATGCACACGCACTCCATCCAAAAGTTGCAAATCTTTATTTAATGCACAAGTGTATTCAGGAATAAAATGTACTTAAACATTAAAAGTAAAAGTAGCCTACTCAATGCAGAACATTGTTCCTGTAACCTTCGTACTATGATACAAGATTAGATTAATGAAGATAGAAGCATGGCTTTGTATCGTAGAATGGCCATTTTTGTGCATGCAAATAACACATGCAACACATGCAAACACATGCAAATAATACATACAAACATGCTGCAAATTCAGAATACATCTTTGTCAGTTTGACAACATATGTCCTGCAAATATGCAGCCGCATGGGAAACAATATTGTAAACAAAAGCATTGTACACATTTACATGCACAGTGAATAGTTCATCAAAATTTGTTGATCAAAAAAAGATAAAACAGGACCAAGCACTGACAGATCCTTCAGATAACCTGAGATGCATTTTGAATGGTGTCATTGGTGGTAATAAGAACTGTAGATTAAAACAGGTCATAATAAGACTTTAGGGTTTCTTTAGAAGTTAACAAAATAATTTATCCTCTGGTGTTTTTAAGGGCAAAGCATGAGCAAACTGGCATTGCAGTAAATTTGTGTCTTCTCTGTGTGTGCAGATTCCTGTTATTGATGCAAAGATTTGGGTTTGAGCATCATCCTCTGACTGTAAGCTATACAATTCCTCCAGCAGGGTGCAGCAGAATACTGGACACTTCATGAGTAACAGACAGCTATTGCATTTCAACTCTGGCATAGCTGCACAAATATTTCAGTTGTTTTTCATTATCATTCAACCCAGACATGGAAACAATATTGAGCCGCATGCTTTAATTACCCTATTATCCACCTGGTTAACCATTTACAATGAAAATGTAATATGAATTTTAATTTGTCGCCATTTGATTCAACACTGTTACATAATTTAATGATTTAATCAATTTTTAAAAGAGACAAATCTAAATACTAAATGACACTAAACCCCAATCCATCGATGACATAAAATGTTATGTGAAGTGCAAACAACTGACTTTATGAGTACACATATTTATCCCTTGTGAGCCTGACATAATTGTTTTTCTTGTGAAATCAACAATTTTTGAATTAATTTTATTTAAATTTTACTGTCAATACAACTTAATTGGTCCAAGGCTAAAAATGTGCACATGCACTTTATCTTTGATAGCTGAATGAAGTAAAATTAGTCTGTAAAATATTCACGAAACGTTTTTATCTTTATGTGACAAGTAGCCATTTTCTTGCTTCTTCTTTTTTCGATCCATCATCTAATTCACTGTTACTTTCATCTGTGCTGCAGATCTCAATTATAAGTTAAGCTAAAATTAACTTAAAGTTTTGTGTGCAAGATGTTTTCAACAAACTTTTCAGTTGAGTGAGCGAATCGTGATTTATAGCGTATGTGAGCAATAAAGCAGCAGGTTTATACACAGATGAAATATTACAGTCTACCTGGTCACACTCCCAGTTGTGATGTACAAAATCTTAAAATGACTAACTGCATATATTTATGTTACTGTCAAGGTGTAGTTTAGATAAATACTAAACACCAGAAAAAGGCCTTAAATATTCAAAACAACCAAACATCCACCCACATGTGACTTTTTGGCATATGGTGTGTGGGTGATAGAAAACATCTGATTAAAACAGCATTATGAACCTTACACAGCTGTTGTTGTGAGGAGCTGTTTTAATTCAGCAAGACCAAGTTTTCCGTCACTAATCAATGAGTAAACGTGAACCTCATCTAATGCGCCATCGTGACTATCCAGGTTGTGAGTATTATATGATATAATATGGATAGTGTCATGTACCGTCTATCGTATATTTTATACAAAACCACAGTAAACATGGTGACTTTCAGCAGAATGACCGCAGTGTTTGAAGTTGCACATAATTAATAATTAAAGTATCTATTAGAAATAAAGAAATTCATTTCCTTAGTAGCTTTGCAACAGGTTTCTATGACCGAGTCTGGAAAGCGGGTACATAATTAAAAAGGCCAACATTTCCTGGTGCAAATAGGCCTTTTTCACAGCCGGCATTTTGACTTATCTTAGCTGGAGAAGCACAGCTGTTACTAATAACATTAACAATAGCTCAGCTCTATTCAAGAGTCCAGTAAGTGTGAGAGTAAGGCAGCATGAACAATGGCCGGAGCCTGAAACTGAAGCAGCTAATGGCATTCAGGCCTGTTAATTTTGATTACAGACACCTGTGCTCTTTCATACTGTGACCTACTGTATATGGGAGGAATATTTCCAGTAGTAGCTTCAGCACAGAGCTATCATTTAGATTTGTGGGAGAGTAGTCATTAAAATGCATATTCAATCCTCCATGAGACCAAAGATGAAGAAAAATGAATACATTATGTATTGCAAGGTGGTGACAATGTGGCCTGTAAATGTACTTCTCCCAAGACAAGTCACTGGTGAGATGAAATCAGTTATAGCAAAGAAAAACAGTCTAAATCTCCTCATATTATTAACAGAAACAGTAGCCAGCAAGTGAATATTCGATTCTTGGCACAATCTATTTATTATTGCTGACTCAAAAAGACAATTTGTGAACTAATTACATTTTCCTCAATAAACTGTCATCATCTTTTCCTCCATTAATGCAATATTCTTTTTCTGTATTGCACACAAATCTTCTTTCCTGTAGCATGTGCAGTGTCCACAGTGATGTTGACCAGCAGGCAGATGCAGCAGCATGGAGCTGCTGGGGCTCTCTATAGTCAGTGTTAAACTGCGTTTTACAACATTAAGCAATCCTTTCACCTCTCACCCTTTTTACTACACTGCCTTGAGAGGAGCATGGCTGCAATCCAGGGAGCACTTGTATGCACCAAACTCATTAAGTATTTATAGTCCAAGCACAGAAATCCTCTTGAAACCCTCATCCACATGACAGGAATTTTCACAAACTTAATAACGGCTGTTTGAGATGCGTCAAGTGCTTTATGAAATAAGGTAGACAAGAGGTCTGAGGTGCAGCCTCAAGATAACATAAACTGTCACATTTTGCTCTGCCCTCCTCAATGAGGCCACCGTTGGGCCAAGCATGATTCATGAATAGAAAGAAAAACAAACACAGCTCATTCACTTAAACAGTAAATTGGGGTTAAAGGCAAAAACCCCTCTACATCCCACCTTATTGAGAGCTGCAGATCAAAGTCATGTACTGTAAATGTTTTTTTATACGCAGAAAATTGAACCTTGAGAGCAGCAAAAACTATTTTCTTTCAGCACCAAGCAGGCTGGACTCTGTTAGATAAACCTGTCTCTGAGGGAATTTCTTTTTATCTCTTCCATCCCCACCAAACAGAGGATGTTTAAGCCACGTGGCTGATGTAGAAATACATCAAATTTTTATTGTCCTTCAGAACAGTTATGCCCTGTGGCCACCAAATTGCAAAGTTGTGTAGTAGATTGCAGATTGTCTTAATTTTTCTGGCATTTTCTAAACTTAGACGTTGTTGGGAAAAAAAAGGACATTTTACAAATGCTGATGTATTGCCATGTACTGCTTTGCATCAGGGTCAAGTTTTTTATAGTATTAAATCAGCAGCTGTTACTTCCAACTGGAAATGTAAAATGCTGCCCATATATTCATAGTAAGTCCACTGCCAGGATGTGAGTGGCAGCTCAGCAGGCATTGATTTATTATGGCTTTGGTGTAGCCTACAAGCAAGGATGAGGAAATCTGTCAAGTAATACAACACCTGGCAGGTGTGAGCTATCCCTGTGAGTTATACAGCGTCAATGCCATCAGTTTAGCAAAGGTGTAAAAGAACTGATAAGAATCCTGCTCGAAAAATAGTACTGATATTAAACTTGAATTGAGAGCAACCGTCTCTATGGAGAAATGTATGGGGAACAGAATGTAAGGCTGATGAGAGATGCCTTGTTCTTTTTCCTTTGATGGGCGATGTGAGCATCACCTTACTTGTTATGAGTATTTTTTATCATTATCATTGTTGTCAACATTGTTATTAATAACCTTTTTTCCCCTCCTGGGTATCTATACCACTCCTGAAGCGGTACCATTGGAAAGCAGCCTCTACGGGACTCCGCTTAGTATAATGAGGACTTGCACATCAGGCGCATGGAGAGAGCGATTCCCTGTGCACTGGTGAGTGAGAAAAAAACCTGAAATAACAGCTCAGCCATTCTTCTCTTCCCCTCTTTCCTTCCTTCCTTCCTTCCCTCTTCATCTTTTCTTCCTCTGCTCTGCGCTTTAATAGGACGACCTGGTAAACGTAGGTTCTCTCTTTGTTGTCGCTCTCCCTTTGCACGGCATGAGACAGATTCCATGATCACAGGTTCTCATTTCTTTTACTTTCATTTCTTCACAGTGAAACAGAGAAGAGAGAAAGTCCTAATGCAAATGACTAACACCAGTATGCCTCCTCACAGCACATCCACGTGCCTCTCCTCAGTCACTCAGCCTTATTGAAATACTGTAACTGTATAAGGTTCAGTCACTTCTTAATTCAGCTGCCTCTGGGGGAGCTGAGACGGGGGCAGTCACTAGTAGTGGAGTGATAGCTCAGTCAGCAGATTTAACACCAACTGCAGCTTCTCTCACTTTTTCTGTCCAGAGAGAAAGACAGATTATTTGTGTGGGTAAACATGGGACAACGAGAGAGAAGAGATACGGAAAAAGATATTGGAATGAACAGTATGTAAGTCCTCTCCACGGTGCAGTATCAACAATTTTCTCTATATTTAGAGGCAATTAGTTGACAAGTCTTTGTAAACAAGGTTATTTCGTGCACCCACGCAAAGAAAACATGCAAAATTTGACCATAAAAAAAACTGGTGCCTGGTTTAGTTTTCCATCATTCTCCTTGAGATCCTTTAAAGCTGTACACATACTGATTTGCAATTCAGAAGTAATTAACCACCCTCATTTTTACAATTTGATTTTTTTTTTTCTGTTTCTTTTTACAAGTTTCAGGAACTTTCAGAATACGAATACGAATATGAATATGAATTACTTTATTAATCCCAAAGGGAAATTCATTTGTCTGTCAACTCATCTACGATTTGCAGAAGAATTAAAAAGCCTGATGGCTGTGGGTAAAAAGATCTTCTGTATCTCTCTGTCCTGCTATGAAGAGAGAGGAGCCGTCCACCACTGCTGCTTCTTTGATCCATCAACGTGTTATAAAGTGGATGATCTGTCTTGTTCAGGATGGCCTCCATCATCCTCATTGTGTATCTCTCCACCACTTCCCCCAGAGAGTCCATCTTTGCTCCAATCACAGAGCCAGCCTTCTTAACAAGCTTATCCAGCTTCTTTGCCTGCTTTTTACCCAAACGTCCTCCCCAACAGACTGCAGCATAAAATAAAACACTTGCCACCACAGACTGATAAAACATCTGCAGAATCTTACTACAGATGTTTAGAGATCTGAGTTTCCTTAGGAACCCATTTTGTAGAGTGCATCTGTGTTAAGGGACCAGTCCAACTTATTATCCAGGTGTATACCTAGATATTTATAGGATGTCACCACCTCAACATCCACTCCACAAGTCTTCACTGGCTAAAGAGGGGGCTTTGAGGTGTTCAGTATGAGGCAGTTTTTGTGACTCCAGTCACTGAAGGCTTTTATCAAATCCCTATATTCGGATTCCTGTCCAATCCAAATATAGAGATATATACAGCAGTAGTTAAGTAATAGTGGAGTCTTCTGTAGCGTTGTCCAAAATTATAGCACAAGGTTCCTCCATGCATGAGTATGCCCAATGTAATATTTACAATTACAGGTTCGACAAATGGTTTAACCCAATTGAACTGTTGCAACTCTGTTGTGGTAGTGGAGGCTAGTTATAATTGTATTATAAATAAATTGCAATCATTTCTTTTGTAGAGTGGATGTGTCTGAAAAATAATGAAAACCCATTTGAAATGCGTGGGTTTTTTTTTATCTCCACTCAGAGCCACGGAGGTGCTCAAAGCTGAAAGGTTTTCTCCTCACCTCCACTTTGATTACCATTCGTCTGACTCTATCTGCTGTGAACTGTGTGCTTCGTTGCATTTAAGCACGCTGACACTGAAGAATTTCTGCAATAGTAAACACTGCTGTATTCTAATCTGAGGAAGAGATCATATTAAACTTCATTAGCTGAATTGGCGAGTTTCTCTTTTCCGTTAACCCCTCTCTTCTTCTGTCTCCCCTCCCATTGTAATTGAAAGAGCAGATGTAATAAGGTAATTGCCTCATCACTCAGGCTGCTCAGCCCTTCTATACGTAACTGTCCTGTTTTCACAATGACTTTTGATTTTCACACTCACACTTCAGATATGTTCACTGTTTCTTCAGACACCATTTAAGCACCCCAAGCTGTTCCAGTCTACTTCCCTGTGTGCATCACGAATAGATTAATACAACTCCAACCACTCTCACAGCGGATGAAAGGCATGTAAGAAGAGGTTGCTGGGTTGAAAGTGATCCTTAACGTGACTAAACGTATTACTGCCCCGGGTTAAGACATGGACATAAAGAATGTAGAGCCAGAGGATATTGAAAGCAACTAAGGCAATTAACCCCATTATAACAGCGCTTATTTAAAAATCTAAATTTAAACTGTCGTCAAAGTTTATCTTTTTAAGTCATAGGTCAGGTCTTAAATGTTTCAGGAGTCCTTCATTTGTCCTTCCTTTCTTCCAAAGAGTGCATCAGTATAAATCTGCTCTGTGAACAACATCATTTTGGGCGCCAGTATGCTTCATCCCAGATCTAATATTCTAACATGGGCAGAGTAAATTAATTCCCCGAACAGCCACTGCAGCCACAGTTTGATATTTCTTTTTATCTTCTCAGAAATTAGTCAAGATCTGAATTCTGAGAAAACATTTAGAGACTTTAGAAAAGCACTAACCAAATTAACTTGCAGCCCTGTTTCCAAATAAAGGAAAAGGCTGCTTAATATTACATGTTTTCTTATTGTCAATATACATCAACATCAAAGGCCAGGACCAATACTCTCTGACATCCCTGTATGTATGTTTCACTCATCCATTGCTAATAAAGGGGCATATCTTATTTTAGTTGTTTTGGAGGATGAAGAAGAACACATCCTCTCAGGCATTGACTGAATAAGAAATTCATTGTTGGTTTTGGTGTGTCCGCAGGAATTGATGATGGCACAAAGAATATAATTATCAAGTGCTTCATACATTAAGGTAGAAATTTAATATATAAAAATAAAACACACTAAGTTTCAAGCTTTACATTTGGAAAAGGCAAAAACTCCAGTTTTCATTATGGTTGACCCCTCATCCATGGTGTAAAATTTAATTTACAGAGAGAAACAACGTGGCTCCAAATGACACTTTTCAGTGTTTAAGACTAAGTGGTCCTTTTCCACAAACCTCACAGCCACTTTAACTGTATTAATGTGTCACTATTCTCAAAAGACTGATTGGAAAATGTACTCCGTTTGACAAGGTTGTAAGAAGACTTGATTCTTAACAGCTTGCAATCCAAATTACTTGAGACAATCTTAAAATTAAGATAAATGACATTTTACCAGAGTGTGTGTAAGTAGTGCAGTATGTATGAGTATGAGTATATTTAGGTATATTTATTCACAGAAATATGTGACAACGCTGTCTCTAATTAAGTTTGTAATTGGAGTTTACATGTTTTGTTAAGTGAAGTGGGGGAAAAAGAGGAGATGCAGAGAAACAGTGTCAGCAGCTTTTGACATGTGGCCAGGAATGAGGGTTTCTGCTGCAGTGAAGGAATTGAGGCACATATCTCTGACGCCTGCACCCAGAGGAAACACTTCAGCCTGCTGCTGGAGGCTTAACTGCAGTCCCGTCTCCCTGTGGGATAATCTTGCCGTTCAGACTGTTCCAGTATGACATAGAGGTTTGTCTAAATGCCAAACAAGGGAAAACAAAGAGAAGATACAGTGATTTGATTTGTTTTTTGAGCTGTATCTGTTCAAAATCAGGGAGCTCTTGGGTGTTGAATCTCATCCGCTGGGGTGATGGATTTATTCATCTGTAATTTCTTGAGGGAAACCAAGGTAGGTATTTTGCACAAGCCTGGAAACGTGCAGATATTCTGGAAAAACAAAAACTTTAGTCATCAAATGTAGCACAGCATAAGCAGAGGTAAAGCTGCAATCATTCTAGGTGGGTGTTAATTCCTCTGACAACAATACCAAACTGTTTAATGTCTCTGCTAACAGCAGAAACCAGGCTTCTTCCTAAACAGAAAATCACTGATGACTACAGACATTGCGGTACATTTCCTCTACACAGACTCCTCTTAACCCCCGCGCAGTGAGATAATGTATGTTGTTTTTCTGCATAATTCACTAGGATCAGACTCATTTCAATAATGAATGCAATTACAGGTTCCCCTTTATGACTAACATCCTGATTGACCCATTACTGAAGAGCCATACTGTTTCAAGGTCCTTCCAGCCGGCTGTATGTGTTCTGGCAGAACAACTCCTAAAAGAAATACACCAAAGCCCATTTATCAGAGTGACGTACTGAGAGCCAACGGAGCATTGTGTGAACACAATCAAATATAGAGCTTTTATTAAAATGCAAAATAAATCTCTGTTGTCTGTCTTTACTTGGAAACGGGATGCTGGGACACAGCAGGTCGGACATTTGATGGTGAAATTAACTCCCTAGTTTATTTCACACTGCAGTTTACTGGGCTCCAGCTCAACAGCATTTTTGCAGTTTTGCAACACTGCTCTAAAAAACGTGTGATTATGAATTTTCACATAGTCTGAACATGTTATCAAGTTTAATCTGCGGGATTTATTCCTGACACACTCTGTTTGTAAAGGGTTCGTTACTTCTAACTTGTGATTTGTTTTGCCAAGAGTTTGGCCTTCATGAAAAAATCGAGACCATTCTCACATATAAGATGATTAAGGGGGCTGTTAGCTTAGCATAAAGACAGGAAATAGCTACCTGTCTCTGCGTGAATGTGTTAAAACCACCTACCAGCCCATGTGGAGTTCAAGAATAAAAACCTTGTATTTTCTTCCTTTAATACAAGCTTAAGACTTTTATAAGGCTTCTGTGCTGGATTGGTTCTAGTCATTAAAGAGGCTCTGCTGCCAAGTGGTGGTGGTAGTTGTCGTTTGACAAAAGCTTTGGCCGTTGTTGCAAGACACAAGGTTACAATGAGCAGTGCAGTGTCTTCAGAGTAAACCCGAGGCCACAGGGAGTCTCTGTGAAGTGGCAACACAGACTCATATTGTTAACACTGGTGTTACTGTCCAACATGATGTTTCTTGATGTTGAACTCAGTTTTTCTTCTGGAGACTGGGGACAGTTGCAACACTCTTTACATTACTCTCAGTTACTCAGAGACTATTTGTACCAGGCACACCAAACCTTTACATGTTAAACGTACATGTGTCTGCTAATTACCCATACAATTTAAAGACGGTTACATGTGACATATCAATCACAATATTTATTTGAATAGAAGAATTCTGATGTTGCAACTGACCCCAAACCTGGGGACAAAAGGTCAAGACAGTATGACAAAAATACAGCTCATGGAAAAAGCTACTTTCATACCTCCAAAACAACTTTGTCTTGATAAAAGCAGGACCAGATGCTCAATATGACCTGTCTCTTCTTGGTGGGCAGAGGGTCTAACTGAGCATCCGCAGTGTCAGTGTCATCAGTCTAGCATGTTTCTGATTGGAGAAATGAGACTTGCTGCACCCATCCAGTTGCAACTGTCCCCAGTCTCCCCTACTAATAGGGAAAAAAAAACACTTGTTAACTTCTTTAATGAACTTTATGATGTTATATCAGAGATATTAAGTTACTACATGTCTCGTAAAGAACATTCATACCTTCCATGTCGGAGACTTTTCTGAATGTCATATGGGTGCATAGCTTTCAAAGTCAGTAATTCACTGTCTGATTCCCACATATACTGTTACAGGCTAATGCCCATAAACCTTAGATAATAGCTATTAGGAAAAATCAATGGAACATCAGTAAATATCATTGTTTAATGGAACCCCCTCTTGTTTTCATGTAGGTTTTACTTTTAATTACATAAATATAAAAGTACAATCATTGGTATAAATGTGCAACTTGCAAACAGAATTAATTTGCATACATGAACTGGATGTTACATCACAATGCAAGCAACATGAGACACACACCAAGGTGTAGATGTCGATGTCAATAGAGGCAAAGGTCAACATAACTGTGGATTACAGACACTGAAGAAGGTTTTGAATTGATATCAGCGTAGTTTGTGGTTCCATACGATCAATTTTCATATCACATACATATTGAAAAAACCACCAGGCACATACTATGTCCAGTGACTCTCGATATAAGCTCCAGATCTAAGACAAGAATGTGACTCTCGTTAAAGATCAGAAGCAGCCGAGCACAGCGGTGATACATCATCCTGTTGCTGAGCCACTCAGCTGTTTCCCGGTAACAGCCATTTCCATTGTGCTCCAGCCAAATTAGTATAAATACATTTTGTACCTGAAACGAGTAGTGTTAGTAGTGTTGGAACCCTAAAGAGTTCACACACTCTCTCTCAGAGGAAAGTGGAGAGCAAGTGCAGTGTTGTGAATCATGCTGTGATCACAAAGTAATAATAGCATTGCTGAATAAATGATAATGCCATTAGCACCGTCAACAGCCTTTGAGATCAACACTTAACAACATCTCCAGTCGCTGCTTATTTCAAACAAATTGTTTTATTATGGGGCTTGTATTGGCTATGGAGCATGACATTTTAATGGACCTATTTTACAGTCAGAGTACTGTTGACTACAGAGCAGAATTTCCAGTGTGAATACAGTAGAATGTGTGTTGAATGGAATAAACACTGGCAGTGCTGATTTGACCAATTTAAGATTAAATTAATGCTGACAATGTTGTGCAGTGCTGTGATCCAAGTCTGCTATGTTCACCTTTATTATGTACAAATAGTGTGGACTCTAAATTTTGCATCACTTCAGTCTAACTTCATGTTGGATGAGAACATGAAAGCAATTAATTACACTTAAAAGGAAAATCTGTGATATCACATCAAAGAGGCATTTCTGCTGATAACCAATACAAACATACAGGAAATCCTAAGACCTCCTATCTCCTCTTACAGAAGACACAGAGGACAGTGGAGCAATTAAAACCATTGCAATCAATGGAGATCAATTTTGCAAAATGCAAAAGGATTGTATAGTACAACACACAAGCTCTAAACACTATATTCTTTTCAATAAGGAACCTTTTTGTAATATGCAAGGACTAAATTAAGGCAATTAATTTCAAGACACGCATGCATTTTAGGTGAGCAAACATTACTCTAAATACTATATTCAATGTCTTAAAAGCTTGATGTGTTTCAGGCTTAAGGAAAATACATTTTTATGGATATTATATCGAGTCAAATAACTTGTGGGGGACATATGTTTAGGGAAGCATTTAAGATAACATTCACAGTCCCTTAATTCTCAGTCTTTTACACACTGGTTTGGACACAGAAATGCATACACATACATGCTCCTTGTTGAAAGTAAGGTTGAGGATACAGTGCAGCTGATGGCAAGTTGTGTATTTTAAAATCAGTGGAGCAATCCTGAAACTTCTGCCACTGTTGCCTTCAGGCTCAGTGGGAAAAATGAAGGTTCACATACAACACCATTCAGAAATCATTATTGTAGAGATGTGCCAGCAGGACTCTCAATGACATACTACAGCAGGGAAACACCACTGAATTCAAACTGCAATATGTCATTTGCTACAGCAAGCCTGTACTCCTCCTCAAATGTCTCAGAGTTTGACACTTTTCTATGGCCTCAATGTCACAGCTAAAAACAGTACTTCACATCATCATTGCCAATAAATGCTCACTCTGCTCCTCATGAGCCACTCTGTTAGGGAATTGGAGAACGAACAAATTGACATTTTGGTAAATGCACGCAGGCTATTCTTGAAGCAACAGCCAGTTAACCGTTTGGCTTAGCTTTGCATAAAGACAGAAAATAGGGGCCACAGTCAGGTAGTTGTGAAACTATACATTGAGGACAAATCTGTTAATTAGTGAGATTAAGTTGTGCTGCTAGGCACGTTTTATTATCTAGGGATATAGCCAGGAAGTTAGCATAAAGACAGGAAATAGGAGGGAAGCCGGGTTTTAAAATTTTCTGGTTAATTATTTACTGTTAATTATGGGGGTTAAGGGGATGGGGTCATCACCAGTTGCTAGGGAATCAGCATTGTATCTAGAGAGTTACCATTGGAAACATCTAACCTGCCTCCGTCCAGAGATAATCTGCCAACCATCTAATCTAACGATAACCAGTTAACATAATATATCTTTAATATATCTATATTGAAACACTGTAAAAAAAAAAAAAAAAAAAAAAAAAGTA
>OMNW01011664.1:0-11126 GCA_900303245.1 Selene dorsalis | reverse complement strand
AATAAGACTCACTGTGGTTTTATGACCTCTTCTGTCCTTATGCCAAGTTAACCAGCTCCAGCTCCATATGTGCCACTCTACTATCAGATTGCTACCAATCTTCTCAGGTGACTGTCTGCAACAAAGCGAATAAGAGTATTTCCAAAACTTTCAAGATTTTCCTTCACACCTGGAGAACCTTGTGTTTCACTTTTTGATTCTGATAATGTAAAGTGTAGTCGAGTTCTGAGTGCTGCATCTCATCAATCCGTTGACTGATTGTGTACGAGACACGACAGTGAGACTTTGTCAGTCATCCACGAGTAGGTATTTGAAAGCTATATGTAGAAAAATAGACTTTAAAGAGTCCTCTGTTTTATATACATCTATCTCGTATGGCTTTACCATAATGGCATGCAGGAAAAACTAAGACAAGCCTGAAGATTTAACTACCTGAGTCATTTTCTCTATTCCTCTTGGTGAGACTGGGGAGTAAAGGAGATTATTTAGCTCTATGCTCTGAAATGATGAAAATCCACAAAGTATAGACCCAAATCCAAGTCACGCCTTATTGTAAAAGCGCTTTTTAAGAGGTTCCAGCGCTATATTTATATATATATTTACAGATTTATGACATGTCTCATATTCACAGTGTAAGAGTGATGAGCGTGAGGAGAGAGCCGAGTTCTGCAAGAAAAAGGAAGCAGGAGGGTTTTGGTGCAGTGAGTGTGAAATGAATGCAGAGATGACAGAAAAAAAAAAGAAGTGAGCGACCTGGGAGGATATTAGATACTGAAGATAGACGCCAGGAAAAGTTGAGCCCTTGGCTGAGAGAGGCTGTTGATTTATAATGGGTATGAATTTGGATCTGAAGTAAGTCCATTAACACAGCTCCTCCTCTACCTCTGTCACCAGCCCCTCTCTCTAGTTCTCTTCTTTTATCACTGTCTCTTGGATTGTTTAACTACCAGTGTCCTTTCCTCCGTCTCGGTGTTTACGAACATCAAACACCATCGCATGGCTTTAAATCACCGATGCCTTGGAAGAGATAGTTACTGGCAACACGGACATTGATCGTGCAGCCTGACAGGGTAGCACCGTATCCTCCGCAAACACCCTCCATCCGTTAAACCTTGGCTACACATTTGCTGAAACCAGCCTCTGCAGAATTTTGTATCAAGCTTTGTTTTACAGTGAGAGCCATGCGTCTGCAGAGAAGTCTCCCTTGAGGAAAAACAAAAAATTGCCACAACAATAGATCAGTGTAAGTGAGAGAATCCCTTCAGGGTTTTGTTTTCTTTCTGCAGCATGTGAGATTGACCCAGCTACTTTCAATCTGCATCATTTAACATAATGCACCTGTGGGGTGAAACCATCCATATTTTGCCTCCCTCGTCACCTCCCTCCACTATATTTTATTTCAAACAGGCATACGTACTTTTTCAGTGCAGAAGTCTATTCTGCCTCGAAAAAGTAATACAAGCTAACGCAAGCCTTTATCATTTGTTTTCCTTGCAGTCGGCCGTAAGCTTGAAAAACAGTTGCAACATGCTTTCGAGTCAACGTCTGGGACCAGCAGAGCATGTTCTCAGCTTATCAAGACAACCGGTTTTTCTCTCATGACAAATGGATTTCCATTCTTCAACTCTGCTCTTTTCTCCATCTTGAGGAATGGGAATCCTTTGTAGCCCCTTATTATGGTACAAGCCCTCCCCCGCTTCAGCCCTGTCGAAATCAGCTACATCATAGCCACGCTTAGAAACGCCTCTTTCCACACTTGCCCCCAGAATTGACATCAATCACCTGAGGGTAATACTTGAGCCATGTCAAGACGGGGTTTGCACGATCGATCGATAGAAAGTCTATACATGGTGCAAAGAAATGCATGAAAAGTATAATGCATAGATCAGTATGTGCTATATCATTTCAGTGAATCCGCTTGTCGTGTTTGTATCAGCATTCATTATGTACATTCACATAAACTGGCAAAAACCACCAAACACTGAAGGTCATGCCGTATGCCTCCCTTGGCTTCTTTGCAGAACAACATTTCAGTATGATATATCGAGCGTGTATAACGGTGTGTTTCCTCTGCGGACTAACACTGATATTTAAGAGATATTCAGTGGTTTGTTCTGGGTTGAGTTTGAGGTTAATGAAATGGACAATGGGTGGTCCCCACGCTTCCGCATTAACTAATGTTTTTTTTTCATTGTCTCTAAGGTTCTCTCATCATGCCATCATCATCACCAAAACCATCATCATTGTTTCCCTGTATTACCACCACAGGCTAGTATCCAAGAAAAATCATGCATAACAAGGTACACTGGCAATCCATTTTAAAAGCCTTGTATTTTTTTTTCTATGGCAATAAACCTCAGGGTTTGTTATACAGTATGTGAATAAAGAGTTCCCATCATTTGTTTCCAATCTCACTGTGTCCTCTACCTTCTACCTGGAGTTACTTGTCTCTGCCAGCCTGTTGTTCATGATACCGAGGGCACCAACACCCCCAGAGAACCCATTATGGCGTGAGCTGCCACAGACTGTCCTGGGATATCCGTTGGCGGACTCAGAAAGCTGCTTCTGCATGATGGCCAGTGACACCTTGTTAGAGGCTGCCAGGTCTTTCATTGAGATCATCTCCCCTGAGAGCCTGCGTCCCTCAGTGTCACTATCGCAAGGTCCATCTGAGTCGGGCGGCTGTCCAAGCCGACCCTTGCGTCTCTTGGAGCCTGGGCGGATGGCGTTGCGTCGGCCCAGGAAGGCATTGGCCTTATTGCAGCGTTGGCAAAACAAGCAGGTCATTTTCTCCAGCATCCAGTTGAGCACCTGCTTGATGACAATGGAGATGACGTTAAAGAGCGAGTAGATGCAGCAAACACCCATTAGCATGAAGAGGAAGTTGGCCACCCTGTACAGGCTTTGGTATTCGTAAGCTGCATTCTGGCTGCTGACAAAGTCCCCAAATCCAATGGTGCTGAAGGTGACGAAGCAGAAATAGAGCGAGTCCAAGTATGCCCAACCCTCCACAGGGGTGTACATGGCTGATGCACAGCAGGAGATAGTGATGGCTGACAGGCCCAGAATCAGCATTACATGGTACACTGAGGGCTTCCAGCCTGGGAGGGAGTAGGCTGAGAAATCATGGCGGATCCCTGGTGGAAGGATACCACTATTCCTGATCCGCCGCTCCCTTACAGCCTTCATCACCACGGCCAGCAGTGTGATGATACGCTCCAGGAAAAGGTTAAAGAAGAGGATGGTGGCAGCACAGCCAAGGAGCCCATAGAAGATCAGAAACACCTTGCCTGCAACAGTCACAGGTGTTGTCATCCCAAAACCTGCAGAGACAGAGGAGAGACAATTAGTCCCAAAGCAGCAACAAGATGTCTTGAGTTTCCATACAAGGAATTATTTCTGGTTTGAGATGAGGCAAGTGGTACATGAAAGCAAAACAACCCCAAATCCAAACAAAGCCTTTAAATGAGGCTTAAGTCTTATTTGAAAACATTTGTGCCAGTAATGAAAAAATATGTAAAAGCAGGGATTGACTGGAGTGCACACAAGTATGCAAGAACTACCGGATTATAATGTGTCCTGATGCTGATACAAGACAGGAGGCTCTCTCTGGAATATGAGTTAATGCAAAGTTTTAGTAATAAGAGGATGATAAAAAGTGACTAAGGGCTCATTAAAAAAAAAAAAAAACGATGTTGTGCCTTGCAAATGAGAATGCAAGTTGCAAAGTCAGTATGAGAGTATATAGCAAAATGTGAATTACGATGAATAGAAGTATACAAACCATCATTATTATATTTTACAGAATATTGTGAGGATCCACTCAGGAATACCACACTGACATAGAGTTACATGCTATCATAAAGTTACATTGTGTAATTGTGGATACTTTATTATGCAGGAATACTGCATGCTCATATACCACATTTCATGTTAATACTGTTCTTGGGCCTGAAAAGTCAAGGACACAGGGGTTATATTGAAGGGAGGAGGATGCTGGGAATAAGCTGAGGTAAGCCCTCTGAATATTTTTTCTCAGTATGACTTGGCCTCCCGCTTTCTTCCGATTTCTTAGTTAATTACACCGAGTGTTCAAGCTAGGAGAGGAGAGGAGAGGAAATGTTTATGGATTTTGCTGCTCTACATGTTGAAGTAGCTTCTTGAGGAGGTTCACAGCCTCAGCTCTGGCTTTACAGCTGCAGCCCATAACATTAGCATCCGCTGTTGAGTGTCTGACTGCTATTACTATTCTTTCTTGTGAGGTCAAGTAGTAACATAAATTCTTTTGGTACTTTAACTGCAAGCTAACGCCTACCACTACCGTCAAAGAGGAGGTAAGATATCAATAAAGAAAACAATGCCACAGCAATCCACCTAATGCTTGTAAGGTTTACGATCTGTGGTGGTCCAACCGACTGTCAGACAGATAATGTCATAGATAAAAAAAGCACAAATTGCAGTCAGGTTTCAAAACTATTATTTTGTGTAACACAGATATTGTTGTTCATTGTTGTGCCTTGGATAATCGTGTGACAATTCACTTTGCTCCCATTTCCTGAGCCCGCTTCCACGTTAGGAAACCCTGGACTGAATAATTGCTTGTATCAGCACAAAGTGTCGATGTTTAATGTAAAACCTGCCATATGTGGAGAATATTTCATATCCGCGGCACGACTAAGCACGCATCTGCCAGTACAAGACGCACATCTAGACTACATCTACTGATGTTTGATTTTTCATGTGCAAATTCTCTGCTCTTATTTGTATATGTACACATTCAGCACTCATACTCTAGCCCAGAGCCAATGTGAGCACACACACTTAAACACACATGCGGTGTCGTGCCCCTTATCCACAGAACAGCAGATGGTATATTTGTCAACAAATAAAATCGTGCTGAAAGATCAACCAGTTCACTTCCAGGCCAAGGTTAATTGATTCTTCCATCATGGCTATCCTCCATTTCAATCTGCTCGGAGCATTAGGGCAACGCTTTTCCCCCCTTTTCCACCAACCCGACTGTAACCATCCTTGTCAGGTAATAAATGACATCAATATCTCGCCAATACATCCTTTATGATACCCAAAATGGCTTTTTTGACCTTATCTCTGGCACTGAAAACCACTCTGATGAAGGTTTGCTGTTGACACGCTGGGTCATTTAGATCAACATTGATTGATACAGA
Organism: Selene dorsalis; assembly: GCA_900303245.1. Classification (NCBI taxonomy): domain Eukaryota; kingdom Metazoa; phylum Chordata; class Actinopteri; order Carangiformes; family Carangidae; genus Selene; species Selene dorsalis. The sequence continues at coordinate 5,940 of OMNW01011664.1, read as the reverse complement.
TTGTTTTTTAGAGACAAGAGGAAATATAACCCCACATGTTCACACACACATAGACGGGCACACACAGATAGAGTCCCGTAGGTTTCATACATTACATCAGACAGTAAATTATTAAGTTTAGTCAAAGATACAGTAGTTAAACATTGAAGTTCAGTGACACTGCAGACTAAGAGAAAGGTGAGGGGCAGCGATCACCCAAATTAAGCCCTTCTGTGAAATCCTATTTTCCCCGTTTCATAGTTAATTAATTAGCAGGGCAAGTCTGTGTAGCCCAACTGAATCATAGGGAGAACAGATTACATCTTCTCAGCTTGTGCAGAGACAGTCCTCTGCACCGTCTCTCATTACCAAGTAAATTACCTAAGAGAGGGAAAGACACCAGGCATCGATTCAGTGTAGCATTTCAGAGCCATTACTCCAGACTACTGTGTCAAGACGCATTAGGGGAAACAGAACAATAATACAAAGGACAGGCAAGCTGAAACCAAAGATGTAAACTCTGTGACATTATTCACAAAGACGTCTTTATTTAGACATTAAAACTCTTGATTAAAGGCTACGTCTGAAGTCACCACCAGTCCAGACCAGTGCTCCAGCTGCTGACCTCAGTGAACACTTAAATCTTTCCACACTGCCTGAGCCAGGACGACTCATTGGATTCAGCAGAACTTGATAAAGCAGGAAATCATATGTGCACTAATCCAATTCAATCAGAGCCCTGGGAGAGTATTTATCCATTTACATTAAATAAAGTACTCTAAACTCAGAATGGAGAATGATATTTTGCTGTAATGGCTAATGATGCTTACACAGGTAATTATACACAAGAGATCCAACCAGAAGGAGAATGATGGAAATAGTGCCATTAGAATTTATTAATTACCATTTGTCAGTTTTAAAGGGAAGAGGAAGACGCTCCAATGGTTATCAGACTGTGGGGAAATAAAATGTGGGGAAGATCTAAATAGACTGTTAGTGGACTGCTGTGATTTCAGAGTTTAGGTCAGTTTTTATCACCACTGGTCGAGTTTAAATCACAAGTGATTAGGAGCAATTGGAGTTCTGACACAATTTAGACTGAGCAGCTCCAATTACGACCTATAGTAAGTTACAATGGCTCATTAAATCCTGGACCTAAATAGTCCAAATTACCGAGAGTGTTACTAACAGAATTATTGATGGACTTCATGAATGCTCTGTATTTCAGTTGCTACACTTAGTAGGGCCCTCTCGCCTCTAAACAATAATCAATCATTACAGTTTTGCAGCAAAGAGCCTCTCAGATTGAAGGAGAACTGTACAAAATCTATAAAACTCAACAAATATGTAATTATCTGGACAGCCCGCAGCACAAAGGAGCTAACAGTGGTCTTTTCAATATTCTAAAGAGCACTGTTCAAATATTGCTTAGCTCAGAGAGCTGAATTTACCTTGTTAAAGGGGAACTATGCAAGTCCGGTTGCTTTTCTGCTGTTTTGCTAACCCTCCTCCCGGGCAAGCCGGCAAGAAAGCAGTCCATGGAGCGGTAGATAACATTATTTATCATAAACGATGTTACGATGTGTATATTTGTGTAGTCTTATCTGTCATAAACAGAGAGATTACGGATTATGGGGCACGTTTGTGTTGTGGTACCGCCACACAGGGCCGAGGAGTAGATCTTGCAAGGTTGGTTTTTGGCCAAGAGATGGAAGACAAGCCATTTATTAAACCATCACTCTGAAGCTGTTTAATTAAGGTAGAAAAGTAGCAGTAAAAATCCTGCATAGTTCCTCTTGAAGATATTGAGTTGTGTTATTCCACAGCAGGTCTTACTGTTGACAAACCATGAAAAGGACTTTTCCTCAACAACTATTGCAACAACTGAATTTTAACTGTGATAACTGAATGTACAAACACTGTATGTATGGACTTTTCCAGAAAGGGCCACATACATTTTCAGGATACAATAAATTTTTAAATGATCCTGCACGGAGTCAGTTTTTCTATGTGGTTGACAAGTTCAGATGCAGGACAGTTGTCCTTATGTCTTTACTTTAAAAAGTTATGACAGTGTGTGACAATGTATGAAGGACTCCCTCCAGTAAACAAGTAATCACAGCTATCCGCTCATTATATTTTGAGCTATCTAACTCAAATTGTCAGCCTGAGTGCCATGCAAGGACAAGTTGTCAACTCAATTACAATGATACGTTTCCAGGCAGCACGATTTTGCTCAGCAGATGATATGATGATCCTGTCTCTATATTTTGGGATATTTTGTGTACAGGTTTAATGATCTGGTTCTGGAGTGGTTTCAGAGCACTTGTTATAAGGCAGGTGCAGATCATTACATGAAGTTATGAGGCTGTATTTTTCCCCCAATCCGGTCCCGTTCTTCTACAGGAAACTAGGAAAAACAGCTTCTTGTGCATGGATCAGCGTTAGAATGGGGAATACTGTTTACATCGGTATACAAAGTTGGAATCACGCTGTGGTCTAAAACACCTAATATGAACTAAAGGGCAGATAGTTTAGCCATAAAACCATAAAAAGGACAGTTTTAATCATCCAAATCATCCATATGGTATTATATTTTTGAACCTCTCTGTGAGTAAACGGTGCCAAATCAATGTTTATTTAGGACATTAAGACTAATTTAATCACCAAAATGAGTCACAGACACTTTAATGAGAAAGCTGTGACTGTTTTTCCATAATCCCCATACAGATTGAGAGTGACATGTCAACTTTTTTTTAACTATATTTATTGGGCTTTTTGCCTTTAATTGAAAGGACAGATAAGAGAGAGAAGAAATTGTAGCAGAGAGAGGGGGAATGACATGCAGCAAAGGGCCGCCAGATTCAGAATTCAGACCAGGGCCGGCTGCAGCGAGGACGGTTGCCTCTGCACATGGGGCGCCTGCTCAACCCACTGAGCTTTACAGTGCTCCAGTGATGTGTCATGTGTCATCTTGAAGTAAAACAAGTGAAAAGTTAAAGATAGAAGGAGAACATTGTCGTATCTGATCTGTTTCCTCCAAATCAAACTGTCAATAAAACACTGTAACACTGCAGGACATGGACACAGCCATGGATCCTGTATCTGTATTCAGACATGCAGGTGTAATTCACTTAAAGCGTGGGAGGGAGGGGTGCATAAATAGGAATTGGGATGAGGGAAATGGGCAGTGAGTAAGGTACCGACTCTACTGTAATTAGTCCATCTTCTTCCTTTTCTCCTGATCTACTTCTTTGGTTCCTTTTTTTTTTTGCAATTATTTTCAACTTCCTCATTATCTTTGCTCTCCATCTTTTTCTTCCTTTTTAATCAGGCTTTATTTGAATTTTTCACTTTATTTTCTGGTGTTTTTTTTATTTTCTTTCTTTATTTTTTATCTTGTCCTCCTCCAGCTCCCCCTCCTGCATATTCCTCCTCCAGCTTTCCTTTCTCAGACTCAGCTCCTGTTTCCTCCAGTGTGTCACATCTGTTCTTCCACCACTCTTCACTGCTCTTTATCTCTATATCTTTCTGAGCGAGCAGGGCCAGACAATCTATGTAGGCTTTGATGCGACCCTGCCTTTTCCCTAGTGATCCTTCTGAAGATCATTTTGTCTGAGTTCCTCTTGGATCTGGCTCTCCATCTGTCACCGTCCAATTTCCACCAGGTGAACTTGCTCCTTTTGAGCTTTATTTTCTTCTTTGACAGACTTTATCACTGTGACTGCAGAGTAGGGGGCATCTCTGAGGCCCTGGACAGTGGACCTGTTGTTCTGCTGCTGTACTGCACATGTACTTCCTCATAAATATACTTGTGCAGGTGAAACTCAACTTTAAACTCTGTTGTAGAACTTTCTGTTACAGTTGTTGATGAAGTTGCTGAAGGTCAGATTATGGTTAGACAGTTCATTTTGTCCTGGTCCGAACCCCCGCAGTCAGTGTCTTCTATTACTACCCACGCATCCTCGGCCCACACTGTCAAAGACATTTACCAATGACTCTATACAAAAACTCCATAAGGTGTGTGGCCTCAGACTACCAAGGGGCCCATGATCTCCCCCACTGAACAATGACTGGCCAACTGGAAACTGGCCCCTGGGAAATGAAGGAATAACAGTCAGAGATCATTTAGAAATAGTCTGTCAGTATGTCCATGAAAACCACTGAACTATAAAGTGACCCTCTCAATACGTATGGTAGTCATAATTCTTTATGAATCATATCCATTGTATAATAAAATGTTACCTTCTGTTAGATATGTGTGTTTAAAAAACAAATACAGATATCAATCATGAATCTAATTCTTTCAATTATTTATTTTCATACATAACTATAGATACTGTAAGGTTGAGTTGGTGTTTAATGTAACTGAGTAGCTATTCAAGTTGATTTTCATAACAATATTTGTAGTCTTGATGTTGGAACCATTCAGCTACAAAATATGTTTGGTTAATTGTTGGTTCACCTGAATGTTCAGAATGACGCAAATGAACACTGAGGGACTACAGAGGGAAAACTGTTTAATTTCTGACTGAACATGATTGTCAGAATTAATATTGTAAAACTAAAGAATAAAATGAAGAAATATAGATTCAACTTAGGTCATGTATTATAAAGATAGCTACAATATTTCTTATTGATTCCATTCTCCTGTCAAATGGTTTTCATAGTTTTAGATGATCATCAGCTTCCTTGTGAAAGATGAATAAGACTGCTACTGAACAAAGACACTGCTGTATGGGACTCTGGGGGAATTTATAAATAAGATTGAGCCTTGTAAATAAAAATCTTGGTTACAATCCAGTATGTGCATTATGTCTGTGTCTGTCCAAGGTTGAATTGCACTGCAGGGACCTGGAGTTGTAGACAAACAAGAAGTTCAATAAAGAGTTGTGTTGCCTTTTGAGGTTAGCATAACATGGTGCTGAAGCTGTCCATGCTGATTAATTAACATGCCAGACAGTAGACTTGCGAAACAAGTCTCGCATTGAATCTTGCTGTCCTTTGTATTTTAGATATCTGCTGTTAAAATTATAATTAAGAAGAAATACTCTTATGTCACCTTTAAAGCTGAGTTTGAGTGAATTTATGCTCAGATAAGATTTGGCATTTTGACCTGTGGAAACAGGAGAGACTTTTTTTTTATTCAGACCCAGAGGACAACAGAAAGTCTTTGTGCAGAATCACTGAACTTGAATTGCTCGAATAACTGCACTAAAGGAGCTATAAATGAGTTTTGTAATTGCTACATGACCAGCACTAGCACTAACAGCTGTATTGCAAAGATAGCCGTCTAATGTCTAAGTCTAATGCTTGCAACAATTTGTCTAGAATGGTTAAAATAGATAAAAAACAGACACTGTGTCACATGACATGATCACATGAGAGATAGGATACCTTTTTAATTGTCAGTCTAAAAGTAAATAGTCTTTTTTAATACTTGGCTTGTCTGATTCTAGTTTTCAAAAAGCTGACCCTGGAGTTTCAGCTTATTTGCTCAGAGCCCATCTGACACGTTTTTACAAACCAAAGAATCCCGAAAAAGGCATATTGATTGAGTTTACTGGAAAATAGCCTCACAAGGCTAACCGTCAGAAAGCTGAGAACACTTCAGCCTCACGTGAAATAAGTCTGCATTTAGTGTGAGATGATAATTGGGAGAATACAAGGACAGTCAGAAATAATCTGTAAAAGCTAAAGAAGTACACAGCGGAGCGGAAACAGACAATAGCGCCATCTGAAATGGGCAAACGCTCCTAATGGACTCGAGGAGAAAGACTAACTGAAAGCACTGACAGACATGTTTATATGTTTGAACCAAGGACATGTACTGTACCGTGTTCACTCGTCTCTCTAAGTAGTCTGAAGGTCACTGTGTGTCCTTGAGGACAACATCCCCCACACAGCTCCCTGCAGGCCTGAAAATGGACCAATGACTCACTATGTGACTGTTTTGAAAAC